>JAOCNB020197379.1:0-10760 GCA_026546465.2 Palythoa caribaeorum | reverse complement strand
GATGTACCTATACTGTCATAAGGTAACTACTGATGTACCTATACTGTCATAAGGTAACTACTGATGTACCTATACTGCTTTGCTAGAAAAAAAAATGTATCACTGATTGTTGTGCAACACAATTCCAAACAAATATGTCTAATACCTGGTTGAACATCTGCAATAGCTCTCCACTCTTTGCTATCAGTTCACTTCTTGAACAGGAATGAAGCTGCAATAAAAATACTCCCTGAATAATCAAGAATGTTTATTCCTTTCACGAGTACAGATTTGATAGTCATGAAGCAACAGGTAGCAAGAGGTGTTTGGCACTTTTACATTTCTTCTTTGTTCAACTGATTCTGTTACAAAAGAATTTTTGGTATCGGCTGACTGTGTTAGAAATACAAAAACTCACTACAAACTAAATATACCAGAGGCATACTGTATTAAAACATTGACGTTAAGACATGAAGTTACTTCAAAACAAGAAAGTATTTCTGTCACTTAAGGTTACTACATGGACAGTACAAACTACTTCACACGCCACAAGAAAAGGTGAAAATGTTTCCTGATTTATTTGGTCAATCAAAACAAAAAGTAGTCCTACTGTAATTAATACATATATTAGTGACGCATGCCACATGTCTACAACAAATTTACTTCAGTTGTTGTGGATGAAACATAACAAAACCATTTCTGGGCAAAGATGACAAATTTACTTTGCAGACACAGTCATCAAATGAATGCATTTTATAAATTTATCACTACTTGCAGTTTTCTTAGACAGCAAAAGTGAAATTTTTTATCTACAAAAAATAAAAACAATTCAGCCCAAAGTTTTCTCACCTGATGCTCAACTTCTTGAAGCAATGATTCTAACAACTCTGTCTCCTGAGTTAGAGAATTTTTCTGACCTAACAACACAAAAAAACAATTTCATAACAAATGCTGTATGTACTATTGAGGAGATAAACATGTAGTCACTGCTATTTCAAGTTCCAGCCCAAACTACAAACATTTACACCTACAGGTTTATACTGACCCATTAATGTAAGAAGTTTGCTTTTTAACTGTGAGTCAAGCCTTGCAATCATCAGCTCAACAGCATTACGGATTTCTCTGACACGCTGTAAAAAGCAACAAGAGATCTGTCAATTCAAGCAATTTTTGCTTTTATTTCTTTCACTCAGTTTGGACATAATAGAGACCTTACATCGGTTAAAAACAGTTGCCTCAATCTCAGAATTCAGTAAGCTATGACCTGAGCATGTAGCTGATGGTGTGTGGCCATGAACAAGTAGCCACCACAAGTGGTTATTTTGTTATGAAACAGCAAAAAATACTCACACTGGTACGTTTAACCAACCAAATTAACACCCAGCTCTCCATCAGGGAGCAAAAGAAATTTGCACAAAAACAAATCAAAGACCATTATAATGGTAATAAAGCTCTGTGGTTGATTGATTGATTGACTGATTGACTGACTGATTGACTGATTGATTGACTGATTGATTGATTGACTGATTGATTGATTGATTGACTGAAGGATTGACTGAATGACTGAATGACTGATTGACTGACTGACTGACTGACTGAAAGATTGATTGATTGACAGATTGATTGATTGATTGATTGACTGAAGGATTGACTGAATGACTGACTGATGGACTGACTGATTGACTGACTGAGTGACTGACTGAAAGATTGACTGAATGACTGACTGATTGATTGATTGACTGATTGACTGAATGACTGACTGATGGACTGATTGACTGAATGACTGACTGATTGATTGATTGATTGATTGATTGACTGATTGACTGAATGACTGACTGATGGACTGACTGAAAGATTGACTGATTGACTGAAGGATTGACTGATTGACTGAATGACTGATTGACTGATTGACTGACTGATTGATTGATTGACTGATTGACTGAATGACTGACTGATGGACTGACTGACTGACTGAAAGATTGACTGATTGACTGAAGGATTGACTGATTGACTGAATGACTGATTGATTGACTGAATGACTGACTGATGGACTGACTGATTGACTGACTGACTGACTGACTGAAAGATTGACTGATTGACTGAATGACTGACTGATTGATTGATTGACTGATTGACTGAATGAGTGACTGATTGACTGAATGACTGACTGATTGATTGATTGACTGAATGACTGACTGATGAACTGACTGACTGATTGGCTGACTGACTGACTGAAAGATTGACTGATTGACTGAATGACTGACTGATTGATTGATTGACTGAATGACTGACTGATTGATTGATTGACTGATTGACTGAATGACTGACTGATTGACTGAATGACTGACTGATTGATTGATTGACTGAATGACCTACTGATGGACTGACTGAATGACTGACTGACTGAAAGATTGACTGATTGACTGACTGATTGACTGATTGATTGATTGACTGAAGGATTGACTGAATGAATGACTGATTGACTGAATGACTGACTGATTGACTGATTGATTGATTGACTGAATGACTGACTGATGGACTGACTGATTGACTGACTGACTGAATGACTGACTGATTGACTGAATGACTGACTGATTGACTGATTGACTGATTGACTGAATGACTGACTGATGGACTGACTGATTGACTGAAGGATTGACTGATTGACTGAATGACTGACTTAACTGATTGATTAACTGATTGATTGATTAGCTGATTGATTGATTGATTGATTGACTGATTGATTGATTGATTGATTAATTGACTGATTTATTGACTGAATAATTGATTTATTAATTGTTGACTGATTGATTGACTGATTGACTGTGTTATTAATTGATTGATTGATTGACTGATTGACTGATCGATTGATAAATTGCCGTATTGATTGATTGACTGATTGATTGCTTTTTTACATACATACATACATACATAAACTTTATTTATACTCGAATTTGAGAGTAGCTTTACAGAGCTAATGTCTTCGAGAAATAATAATAATTAATAATTTAAAAACCATTTACGGAATGATTGACTGATTGATTGACTGATTCATTCCATGATTGACTAATTGATTGACTGATTGATTGACTGATTGATTGACTGAATGATTGATTGATTTATTAATTGATTGATTGATTGACTAAATGATTGATTGATTGATTGACTGACTGACTGCCTGATTGATTGATTGATTGATTGACTGATTGATTGATTGATTGACTGATTGCCTGATTGATTGATTGATTGTCTGAAAAACATGCTTTCGATATTTCTCTCAGCTAAAATTTACTGTAAGCTTTAAAAATAATGTTGGGATGCAAATTTATCCATACCTGAAATTGCATTTTCCATATTTCTTGGGCACAGTAAGGTATGATAACAAATTTGTGACAAATTAAAAGATAATGTTGAATCACAACATAATGTACAAAAACATTTTCAAACACCGGACGTACCTCTTCTTTTGCCTCTCTCAAGCTTTCAACATTCCTCTCCTAGGAAGAATATAAGTTGACACGAACAAAAAAGAAGACAGTAAGTTACAGTATACACAAAAGACAATATTCAGGAAATAACTTAGGCAATGTTTTATTGTTAGCAGTGTTGAATAAAGATATTTGAACAAACACAGGTAATTGGTTCAATTCTTCTCCCACAAACTATAACACTTAAAGCATTTACCAGTAACCATTTTTATTTATAGAAAAAAATGAGGTGATATAAGATTGTTAAAGTTTTAAATTAATTAAAAGCAATTTTTAAAAAAAAAACATTACTTATTACATATTATTATCTAATGGTAACTGCTTAATGAAGATTAACGAATTTATTTAGACATAATATGTATTTCCCAAACACAAGCAACAAAATCTACAAATTTTGTACAGAATATTGAAAGATACTATGTAAATATGGTTGGTGCTGATTATCAATTAGATAATACCAACAGATATAACTTAGTTTATAGTATACAGGAACTGTACTGTACATGGCAGTTTCATGCAAAATAATTTTAATTTTACAATTTTATCGTATTAAAAGCAGACTAGAAAAGCACTTGAGAAATAAGACAAAGATTTCAATTTCACAAAACATGTTTCAATATCCATGTTTCAGCTTCAGTTATGATTGGAAATGGTATATTACAAGTTCTATAAATTATGTAATTTTAGATAGTTTACATCTAATACTATTACCATCGTCAAACACATAATTATATTACTAAAATAGATAGTAAATGACAGGAAACACGGGAGAGTAAAGTGATGAATATCTGCAAAAAAGAATATATGAACAAACCTGCAGGCTATAAAAAATTAGCATTATACAGAAATGTTGGTCTTTTGATCTGTATGATGCTTAATGCCAACCAGGACAAATTACTTGTTAGAATTAAATAATCCCACCCAAAATTCACACTTTTAATATTTAATACTTTTAATATACTTGCAGTTTTTACTTTTCAGTTTCCAGGCATATCTTACTAAATTAATTTTACACTATTATTTCCTTTGAGCTATGTAAGGAGAACTGGAATGTTAATGAACTGCCAAGGGAGGAAAGGGTTAATTTAAAGTAGTACTCACCACTTCTTGAACAAGACTTATGAGTTCCATTAACCTCCGACGAAGAGCTGCAACCTACCAAAACAATATGTAATGTTCAATTTTAGACTTTGCACTGTAATCTCCATTACTGGATTCCTTCTTGCAAGATGTCTCACAGGTCGTTCATTGCTCCTAGTAGTTGTTGCTTTTACTTTGTAAGTATAAGTTTATTTTTATTGCACATTTTCTGGATGGAATCATTTTTCCGCATAATGCAATTAATTAGAAAAAAGTACTTCTTGAACTAAAAGAATTTAATATATAATAAAAACTTGTCTGAAGAGGTTCAGGTCAAGTCTCATCTCATGGATCCGTATATAAGTCTGACCTAAAATGAAATAATGGATGCCCACAACTCGTAACAGTTAACACCTTGTTTGTAACTGAATAGACACCCCAATGTTTCTCTCTAATATCTAACACTGAGCCCATCTATTAATAAAACTCTCCTGAAACATTTTAAGTTATGAAAACAATAGGGATAAGTCACTATTAAAATCATAGCAAGATACTTTCAAAATCTTTTGACATACTTTCTTCATCATGATTGGTTTGGAAATTGCATCTTTTTTAACAGCAGGCATCTCTCTTTCACTCTTTACCAGTAACTTAGTTTCAGTTTATGAAAATAATTAATGATCAGTAAATTCTTTATGACACTTCTTTTTTTCAATCATTGCTCTAGCTCTTATTGTCACATTTTTGTTTCACAAAGCATTGTGTAAATGCTACAGGAAACTTGACAAGTTTTAACTGTTGTTCAATTGGTCTTCAAACTGCTGCAACAGTGTCATGTAGGCTATCAAAGAGAACAATTTTTTGCTCAGCTAGGTGCATTGCTGGAATAACAACTGAGAATTCAAGAATGCAAATTGTTAAAATTTAAGGACTTTCAAGTGACAAAATAAAATTTTAAATTAAAGTATTTTCAGAGTTGACCTGTGCTTCAGAAAGTTATCAAGAATAATACAAACCCTGCAATTTTGAAACATAATGCATATCAAGTGCAAATGATACTCACTTCATCAGTTATGGAAGAAACATGTTGGTCATAAACTTCATCTAGTGGTTTGAAAGTGTGCCCTGAATGCTATAATAGAAACAAAAAGTAATAACACAGATTACTATCACTCTGCCAGTTTAATGAAGCAAAAACACACACCTTTCAAATAGATATACCTTTACTGACTCACACTAAACAGGACAACTCACAAGAAAACAAGATAACCAACTAGGGCAGCTCAAATTACTGCTCACTATAAACAATAGCACAGTGCCACTGGCCAATACTGGCAAAACTTCTCTTTCCTTCTGTTTGGAAAACAGAACAAACCTATTCAATGTACACATAGAGTTCCCTATGTACTATACAAAGTCATATCACTTTACACAGCCTTTGCCATAGCCTATTCAATGTACACATAGAGTTCCCTATGTACCCTATACATCTCACTTCATATAGCTTCTGCCGTAGCCTATTCAATGTACACATAGATTTCCCTATGTACCCTATTTAAGGGTGATAATGGTTAATATAATGTATGTTATCCGTAACGCCATAGTGCTCAATATACAGTCGTGGCTACAAGTTACCACTGGCATGCATGTGCTGAATTTGTGATTGTACCCTATACACCCCATTTCATACAGCCCCTGCCATAACCTACTTACTGTTCCTCCCCAGAGGGCACACTGATGGCAAATACACTTTTTGCATGTGGTGCAATACACACTGAGTTTTTCCCGATGGATCTCACACCTGATTATAAAAGAGAGTAGGTATGTCACATGTTAGGAATGAAATGTAAACAAACTGCTCAATCAAAGGAAGTTCTCATTCATCTACAAATGTTATATAAAATTAAAAAAATATAGCTTAAGTGAAACCTTCTACTGTAAATTGTTACATAAAGTCTTTCCAAGCTTTCACTATTTACAAAAACATTAGAAAAACCATTCCCTGACTTGTAATATTCCCTGACTCGTAATATTCCCTGACTTGTAATATTCCCTGACTCGTAATATTCCCAGACAACAGTGTAAACAGCAAAAGATTTTTACTTTTAATTACAATTTTACAATAGGTCCTGTTCGAGTTGTACTGTATTTTATAATTTTTTAACAAAGCCAGGACTTAAACTATTGGTTACCCAGTCATTACTGAAACAAAAATTAATACACAAATAATTTATGAAAAGTTATTTAGTTATCTGATATTAAGTTATTAAGTGCACCTAACACCATATCAGAACTTTTTGTACTTCAGGAAACTAGATTTTCATTGGGAAAGAAAAAAAAACAAAATAATTTAAAATCAGCCATAGTATTGAGCTTTAATTGATGTTTGAAGTCTGCTCTCAGATGGTTCATGATTGCATTTTAAGGAGTCTGGGTCAGTGGCATCATTCTCAAACTAATAAATACTAGTTGCATGATAGAGAACACCCAGGACATGGACACAATGTTGTACAATCTTAAAACTTGTTTCCAAATTGTGTTGTACCTTTTCTGTGTTTAGTTTAACCTACAATATGTATAGACAGTCAGTACAGCTTTGTCAGCAATTCTGAGAATGATGTCAGTTTGAGTTTATGTTCCCACATAGCTCATAGCATCTGAATCAAAGTGATAAAATCTACAAGATCTGACCAAATTTAGTTATGTTTTCACAAAATTGAGTCTAACCAAATATCAAAACCAGGTGCACTTTAAAAATCTAAACATTAAAATATTTTCAATGATCTCTAACAGCATCCATTTTCATGCCATGAAAAAACAAATTAATGTCAGTGGCCTTTAAACTTGCTCAACCAAACCAATAACTCATCTTAAAATGGGAACATTCTCATATCTTTACTTTCTCAACCTAGTTTCCTTCTGTCAGCATTTTGCATGTTTTGAGAAAAAGAAATCACAATCATAATAAACCTTAACTAATAAACATTAATCAAGTTCTTCTGAAATTTGACAAAATACTTCTAAATCCCTGAGGCTTGGAAATTTAGTAGTTTTTTTCAATGCCATCATTTTCCTATCCTTTCTAATTGCTACTACATATATGTCAAGTTTTCATATAATTTTTTCACATATCTAGGTAACTATATATAAATATCAAAGCTCCGCTGTTATTTCATGAATTGAAGAATTGCTTCCTTGCATCTTAAAAATTATTTGATTTGTAAAACATTTTTGTTTCAAACAACAGACAAAGCCTGGCCACGTGTGCACTAAATTCTGTTATACTCTGTTAGTTACTGTATAAATTATTGCTCATTTACAAAGTTAATGTTTCAACAGAGGTTTCATTCAAATACCAACTACTCAGCACAAAGGATCTAAAAACAGAAAAAAATGTTACAGCAGTCATTTATATCAGTATTTTAAAGAATGAAAATGCATTAAATATTTTATGTTCAATAAGTAAGTCATAATAACTGATACTGTTCAAAAACAATACCTATCCTGGGATTTTTTTTGTGTGAGAGTCCACCTCCAAATTAAAAAAGCTTTTTTGAAAAATCCCACTGCAATGGAAACGCTCTATTCACTGCATGATCGTTATCATGACAACAACTTCAGTCAAAAATCAAATGTTATCAAATTCATTCAGTCCTGTTTGTCAGACCAACTTACGCTTTAACTTCCCAAAACAACACATAGCAGCATGAGGCAACTGGATATGATAACTAGATATCATTTTACATGTTAACTAGTATTTTGCTGGACTGATCAAATACTCCATATTTTCAATAGCAAAACAATTCAAACACCTGCTCAAGAAATTATAAATGATGCTTTGTCTACGCATTTTTAAAAAAATTAAATTCCATTATTCACCTGTCACCAATAATGATGAGGTTCAATACTCTACAAAATGAATACAGATGAGCACTAGTAATAAAAAACTTCCTTTGTGATATTTTACAGTCTTCAGAAATGAAACTAATCTAGGAGTGTGTTTCATATTGTTAATCAAGTTTTCATTTATTTTTAAAATGCACGTCCAGTTCTTGAAATTAGTAATAAATTTCATGACATTTTAATAAAAATTTATGTTCAAACACCTACTTGTCTTTGTCATTTTCATCCTCCTTTGTCTTGGTAATAACTGGTACAGTCAGCTGCAGTGAATCCAGTTGCTGAACAAAATTAAAAATAACATTATTGAAAACATATCTTGGAACGAGTTAAAATGACATTAATATCCATCACTAATCAATTTTGTTCTAAATCTACAGTATACCTTTAAAATACTATATTCATTTGAGTCACTAATAGTTTATGGTAACTCCAGCAACTGATTTTAAAAAGTTGCATTATTTTGTTAAACTTTGATTAATTGAAAGAATTGTTTTTCAAAGCTATAAAGTTTCTTAAAAATGCCTCAGGCTGAGTAATGTATACCACATCCTAATCTTCTAGAAACTGAATTTGCATAAAACCATTAAAATTCATTCTACTTTAAAGTTTTTGTTTTTGAATTCAAAAGTAATATTTAATAAAGAAAAGTGAGTACTTGGTCTGTTATTGGACATGATCAATTTATTAAACCCATCATTATATGAAGTAAGTGTTTAAAAAAATATTACAAATTTAAATGAGCAATGAGACTATAATTCTCTTTATATAAAAACTTTATATGTGTGTACATAATGTCAGAAGTTTATTATAGCTGTTTTTATTAATAAAAATACAAGCTTTTAACCCTATCCAGACTGGGACCAGGAGGGGGGCATAAAGAGCCCATCATCTGTAACTCTGGAATGGTAAAAGATATTGAAGCCAAACTTGAAAGTAAAATAGAATATTATTACTGATATAATAAATTTTAAGTATTTTAATTGGTCTAATACGTTATTGTGACATCGTCAGTACAAAAGGTGTATTTCAGAACCTATAGGCTTTGATGAGCTTCCATTTCTTATATATTTATTTATTAACTTTAACTTAGCCCCAATTTTTTAACATTAATTTTTGCCAAGTTTTGTTACATGTGTAATATTTCCCAGAGTGTTTCAAAGATGTTTTTTAAAATTCCATTTTCCCATTAACTTTTCTGGCCTGGATTTTCTTCAGTAAAAACACCTGGACTATATATCCTAAATCTTAGAGTTACAATTCAGAATCTAAAAAATTTAAAACATTTAAGAGTTAAAACGTTTTAGCAACTTTAAAGTTTCACACTCTTTAGCGACCATCAGGCATCTGATTAAAATTCTGGGGTTGGTGACCTATAAGTACAGTGACTGAGATATGGAAATGTAATTGTTCTGCTATTGAAATTGGAGAGATAAAAACAATTCTCATGGTGGCATTTTGAAATTAGTTCTATTCTTTTGTTCAGGACGGACAGGTTGGAGGCATTGGAGATAATAATTAAAAGAGTTTCTCAAATAGGCAGAGATTGCAGCATTTGAATTCATTAGAATATGATTTGGATTGAGCAGCAATTTATCAGTCCTGAACAAAAGAACAGAACTAATTTGAAAATGCCACAATGAGAAGGAGAACAACTTACTTACCATATCTCAGTCATTTCATCAGTGGAAAATGATTAACTGACTAAAGGTATTGCAATGGTTGTACGTGTTTAAAAAATAGAGAAAAAAATAGATTAGTTTACATATCTACTGGGAATACTCTAAAGATAGTAGTCTAGGAGTATTCCCAGTAGATATGTAAATTAATCACATATTTATTCTTACTTCTTTAAACTCATACAACCATTGCAATACCTTCGTCAATCATTTTCACTGATGAAACCTTAGCAGACAAAATATCTGAAATAAAAACAGAAGAACTTTTGCCTGTTGAAGAAAAAGTTTCCTTACACATTTTATAACCAGGCATGACAACACATGCAGCTACAAATTTAATGATAATTATGATACACAAGAACCAAGTATAAATCAATGTATTTAGTAAACATTGTCTCTTGCAATTTAACTATTAAGAAATATTAAAATTTGTATATTTTATATATTAAAATTTAGTACACATTTTATCACAAAATGTATTTCTCTTGTAACGGACAACGAGCGTAGAGAGTTGAGAGTGGAGTGAGAAATAATTTCCTATGGGACGCAAGGACTGAACACTAATTTGCATGTGATTATGTAAATGAGGAGTTGTGCAATATATAAGGTTGATCGATTTCAGTTAGATTGTTGT
>JAOCNB020197028.1:0-17051 GCA_026546465.2 Palythoa caribaeorum | reverse complement strand
TTGTTCTTTCTCCGACTTAAGTTGTATGCTAATGAAGCAGAATGTAAACAATGACGTCAGCAGAAACTCGCCTATTTTGATTAAGAATAGATTCAAGGGATAATGCCCGCTACTCATGTGGGATTGTGGCTGCAAGTTACCATTGGCACATATGTGCTAAACTTTTAATCTTTCGCAACTATTATAATACATCCCACAAGCATTATGCTTACACTTAAGCTTTGAATAATAACAACTTTAAAAATCCAATTTTTATCATCCGTCTATCAATCAATTCATTTCATTTATCTCTTCAGTCATTCGTTCGTTCATTCGAATTCATTTATTCATTCGTTCGTTCGTTTGTTCATTTATTCATTCCTTCATTTTGTTTTTTTGATACTTGTACAAACTATTTTTTTATATTAAAAGCTTCTACTTCCTTATTAGTAAGAGTTAAAGAAAATCGTACCAAAATTGGTGTTCCATCTTCTTGTTGGACCTTAGATTCCCTCTCCTGCACAAAGGACAAACTGCAGATAAGCGACAATACTGGCGCCTCGTACGTGCTGTGTGGAAAACTTTCACCGGTTCCCATGATGCTTTACGGCAATGAAGTGAAGCTGACCTTTGTGACAGATGGGTTGGGCAGCGGTGGAAAATTTCTTTTCAGATATAACCTGACTTCACTTCCTCAACAAGGTTTGCCGTGCTTCAGTTGTTTATTCATTGATAGCTGTTTAAAAAACACGAATTAAATCTTTAGTATTTGTCAAATTGAGGCAAAAATTCATTTAACGCATTAAAATAGTGCAGTGCGGTTATTACGTTATGACTCGGACAAACGTGTTTGAGATCTTATTGAAGAAGATTGCCTGCGCGAAAATCCTGCGATTTTCTAGACTGTCCCAATTAAAAGAATAAAACCTTATTTAGCTTAGGTTAATGTCTGACGTGAATGTTTGACGGCTGGGTTTTAAAGTCGCTTTAGGCGGCAAGGGTCTCGGATGGATCGTATTGCTGGCAGGGCGACAGATTTGAGAGATTCTATAGAGATTGAGAACCTGCCACTTTGCTTGGGAGCAGTTTCCCAGTCCTGACTGTCCTAGGGAAAAAGGAAAAGTTATAGGCTAATACACTAGCTAACTAGATTTGCTTAAACTTGTGAGAATTACTTCTAGGTCTGGGATTAGGCTGTATACTGCAGATGGAAGTTAATGTTGACTGGGTTGTTGAGATCTCGTTGAGATAGATATTCAGAGCTTTTCAAATGTGGTTGAAACACAATAAAAAGCGGAGAGGTTCAACCATATCAGTACGAACCATCATATACACAGGGGGAGCATCCTGACATTTTTATTGTCGTGCAGCCACATTTTATTAATTCTGAATTTCATAACCTACGTCATATACAACCGCTGATATCAAATATTGAGCCGCCGATCAAATCTTGCCGATTTGTTACAAAACCGTGTTTACTGCACAAGAGTAGGAAAAAACAGTGAAATATAAGTCACATTTTTTTTTTTACCAATTGCAAACAAAGAACTCTTGTTGAAGACAAAAGAAACGCAAACAACAGAGCGGCGAAACTACGGTTATGTGACAGTATTACATGTGTACTGTATTTTTAACAAATTTACTTTGTTTTGCAGATCCGGAGAATGTTTGCTCGTCGCAAACTATAACAGCTAGCAAGACAGGAACTATTGCCTCGCCACAATATCCCAATAACTATAGGAACAACTTGAATTGCGTTTTTACTCTACGAATTCCAGCCAATTTCCTGATCAACATTTGGTTTGACTCCTTCGCAATACAAAGTGAGTTAAATGGGATCGAAATTTTCCACGTAATCATCAGTTTAGCGTTAATAACTGGCTCCCAAGGGTCCTCACACACTAAATTACTAAACTAATCAAAGTCTGGGCTACAGAGCTAATGAATTATATATAGAAAAAACTAAGCGACGGCTGAACGATGGAATAAAGGAACATTTTGAAGCACTCACTGGTACAGAAAATACTTCTGCAATTGGTGATCACATCAAAGTCACTGGACATAACATCAAGTGGGATCACTTTGAAATTCTCGCATCCGGCAGAACAGACCAACATTGCAAAATTAAAGAAACATTGTTGATACAAGAACTTAAACCCGCTCTTAATGTAAATATCTCGAGTGACAAGCTGTCACTTTACTAGTTTTGTATTGTTTTTAGGACGCATTCCTCTCACTCTTTCGTTTTTGTTATGTATCATATTTTTAAATTTTAACGGCTTCTTTTGAAAATTTATGTTGAAACATACGAAACGTCAAGTTTAAGAATTAGTTAAGAATTGAGTCCATGTTATAAAACATAGTTGTGTCGCGCAAGTAATGTCGGGAAGGTCGAGTGAAATACTATACCCGGGGCGTTGCATACCGCAGAATATGCAACGACAAGCCTGGCCTCTGATTGGCTGTATTTTTTATTTGGAACAGGATTTTCTTTCGTCGATCAGATGAAAATGTTTCTCCATTGAGAGACATATAGGTCAATAAAATCATCCCTTCGCCGGTAATAAAGCGCTAGCTGCCTGTTTTGATATTTTTGAGTTACTAAGGAACTTTGAATTTAGAAAATCCATCGGTGATCCAAGCCACATGACTGTAGAACAATTGTTATAGCTTAGTCAGTAAAAATGAGAGGCAAATAAATCTCCATTAAGGTTCAATATGGATACTTAACCATTTTGCTCATCGGCAGCGACTTTGCAAGAACTGCAATCAAACCGAATCCATATTCTATTAGACCAGTGATCCATAGCTAAACTGAGTGCTTTGTATTTGAAAACATTTAATTTTCGATGCATTTTAGCTTTTCTCATCCAAATTGTGTCATGTTTGCAGTCGTTACACAGCTAAAAACAATCGGCGATCGTTTGGCCTCTTTCTTTGACTTTGTATGATTAGCACATCAACTGGCGACCCAAGCCACATATCTGCAGAACTCCATTATAAATTATAGCATTTGCGATATTTTCTGCGCTGATTTAAGGAATGGGAAGCAAAAAAATATCCAGGTAGAAAGAGTACGTCCCTGGCGGCCATTTCAGCAAAACTCCAAGCACATAAAATCCATATATGGGCCGGCGAACCATATATGTAGTCTTGCGAAAAAATGGGTTCTCTCTCGGAGACAAAAAAAAAACAGAAAATATTTGACTGGTTTGACACAGGCAACCTAGTATATAATCAACAAATCGTTCTTTGTGACTTTTTGCAAACACGCGCAAATCTTAATAACTTGATTTTAAAACTAAAATATGGGTTTTAAATCTGTTTAACATTCAAAACACTAGAAAATGATCAACACACTAATTACAAACAAAAGCTAAAAAACTTTGATTCAAATGTAAATGCTTCTCTCACCAAGTTGCTCTTGGGCAGACCAATGTTATCTGGTGCATAGATTAAAATTAAACAAATTTGTCTTCAGTATGAAAGCACTTTCAAAATAATTTGTTAATTTTAGCTTGTAGTGCAGAGTGTCTTGCTGAAAATTACAATGAAAGTAGTATCAAATTTGGAATTGAACTAGTTTCTATTGAAACGAGCGGTAGTTTAATCTATTTGGTCATACCTTAATTTCCACTCAAAATTTTCACCTAAGACATCTTGACAAATGTGTTGCGTCATCAAACTCTTGACGCGACTTCTAAAAGCTGGGGGGTCTTTACCGTGGCAACTGCCACGCTTTGAAAACAAGTTGTCTAGCTCTGCTTGACAAGATTGTTAAACGCTACGTTGCACTGGCTGAGGTAAGTTGAAAATCTATGTAATTGCTGTTGACAACATAACAGTTGACAAACTTCTGGATAGATCTTTCTGCGACAATCTCCGAGGGTCAAATCTAGGTGCATTTCTGGAAATGTTGGTGATATTTCCTTGTTTCAAGTGGCCTCTACAAAACACGCCAGATGCGGTCAATAAATTTGCCTTTATAATTCCGCTATTTTAAAAGGAACAAGCTATGAAAGAAAGATATGATGGTCCTTTATCTGGTTTTAGTATTAATCAGTGGTTAGCTTCGTTGCAGCTGAGGTCACACGTGTACGCTTTTGTTCGTTTTTGTTTGGTTGAATAGGGGGCGTGAAGAGATATTTTGATGCAAACCACGCGATATCTTGGAATAAAACTGATTGTTACGATTGCTTCAGATCTTCAGTATCATATTATCGGTATTGATAACATTTTGCCAGTGGTTTTTTACTCTTGGTTGTATAAACTGCTATGAGTAAGCGATACCCTTCTTTCAACGTATAACTACAGTTAAATTTTGCCTTTTTAGTGCCATTAGTTTCAGCACTTGTGTTTCTTTTTATTTTAGATAATGTACCGCGATTGAGAACAATTGCAACGTCAAAAAACTGAAAGTTTAAAAATAATTTGCATATTGAATGATAACCTTGAACTTTAAGTGCCTTTTTGTATTAAAGAAACACACATCTAGGAAAAACACTTCAATTTTTACCACGTCCTTCATCTTGGTGTTTCTTGTGACAAATCCGTCTTAAGGATCTTTCAAACAATTTTGATTCAGTCACGATTTTCATGCAACTGTGTCAAAATAACAGTGTGATTAAAAGCCAAAACCCGAGCAAGCTTTGTCATTTAATTATAGTAATGTCCATTTTTGATAGGTTTACGAAAGCTTTTAAGCAGTTTTTGTACACTATGCCGACTCAGTATTAAAATAAATTAGCTCTTATCACATCACACATGTCAGTGTATTTGGTCTCAAATCTGACAGCTATCAAATATTTCTTTGTGAATTTGGCGTCACTGAGCATTTGGTGGAAAGTGCTTTGCTTTCCGTGTCTCATGCAACCTAAGAGGTTTTTAAGCCCTCGTAGAATCCTGAATTAAATCTACTCATCTTTGCCTGCTATTTGTGCTATTTCCTTCACCCTTGAAAATTGCCATACTTTCTGAGAGCATTTATCTAAAGCAGATTAATCTTCAAATTTTTCTTTTTACCTATCGCAGAACTGCACGGTTTCTATACATTACACTAAAAGTCAACCTCAGTTTGATAGGTGTCAACTATAACTCTAAGAAGAAAATATTAATTCATCTCCTGTTTGCCACATTAATATTTATTATATTTACTTAATCGTCATTCTACAGCATCTTTTGATATTTCAAAACCCATATTTAGACCAGTTTCTCAAAATATTTAAACTTTTTATTTAAAAGATATTTTAAAATCTCATGTGGCAAACTTGATTGGGGTTAGAAAATTTCAACAGCACATTTAGCGAAGTTTGCGTCGAGTCAAGTCCTCGCGTCTGAGAGTTTTAAAGATCTTGACGTTGATTTGTTGTCAAATTGACAAGCGGTTTCTTTTTATTCTAATTGGTGTAAACACAAAAGATGCCCTCCCACCTCATCAACGGAACAATAACTACGTCTGAAAAGTCGCAAATATTGGCACACAGCGACAAACATGCCCCATTTTATTGCAAATCACTTTGAAGTCGAAGGAAAATTTAATCAGTGCTAATACTTGCTTGCGTTTGTAAAAACGTGTTCAATATGCGTTCACGAACATGTACGGTTTAGTGGTTTTGTTTTGACCACATCGTCGAATTAACTCATTTTTGCACAAATAGTAAGCAAAACAAAGGTGAAGAGATGCTTGCCGGTTCCAGATGATTTGTGAGGACTTCATCACCAGCTGGGAAGATATAAAAATACATCAGAAGTCTTAAAATATTGAAAGAACTAAACAGGATCTGGGGATGTGCTGAAACTAAAATATCGGATCGTGTCTATCTTGCGTGTTTGTTTAATTCAAAAGGGGAGGAGAAATGTGACATTTTGGCAGCATTGTCGAAAGGTGAGGGATGGCCGAGATGTTACCGTTAATTTCTTGTGTTTGAAATTAATATCAGTTATAGAAAAACGTGGCACTTGTTGTCGTTGTGATCGGAGAAATCCTGTCACGTTGCGACCTTGGTTTCTTCTACCACAAGAATTTGTTTTTATAACATCCCACAGTTTGTTTTCACAGTCGCGTTTTGAAAACTATTAATCCTGCGAAAAAAACAACTTATTGTAATCGCGAATTGACTAATACTGCGTTCCAGTCACAACGATTGCGTTCTTTACAAATGTAGATAGACTATTTGAAAAGAAATAGACTCATAATATACGAACAATGCCTTCGAAGAAGATTAAATATTAAGAATAACAAAGTAAAATACAGATGAGATGTATAATTAATGAGCCTAAAAGATTGATCATTCTATTCCGTTTGAAAAATTTCACAGGCGATTTAATTCGGTTATAAATCATCCAACATTTCTTCTGATATTAAAATATAACTTAAAAGCAAAAATCCTCCAAAATACTTTTGTTTGCTCAATTTCGTTTAAAACTCAATCTTCTGTGAATAATCTTCTCGCTTATCAAGAGCTCTAAAGAGGGCCAGGCGGGCTTTTGGTGGTATATTTGTTTAAACACGTAATTAGAGAGAAAAAATATATGGAATTCATTTACGCCAAAAACAAACTGTGTCTTTTGCTTCTTTGTGATACTAATCAGACGTTAATGCATTCGAAGCGATGAGAAAAATTATATTGCATCTTCAAACAATCAAAAGATATTATCAACCACTAAAAGCTTAGTTTGCTTCTTTTTGTTCTGCCAAAATGAATCTCAATTCAGCTATTGCAACAAGGAACCGTCAAAACTCGAGATTGAAATTTAAATTTTGAGACTCTCTTGCTCGAGATTAGTTAATTCATTCAGTTCTGTGAACTATTTCAAGCGATGATATTGGTCAGCCAACGACGTGACTTATGGGTTACTTGCATGCGAATGTAAACAAGAATTAGCATATAAGGAACTGCCAAAGTCAAAGATGTAAGTTGGGAACGGGTGATTAAACTATATATATTTGACAGTAACTATATTATCTTTACCTAATATCTAATTTATAGGAGAGTATTCACCGACTGAAATTTCGCACATCGGCCGTAAGCTTCTGTTTTCTTTCGTGATACGTTCAGCAAATAAGGCGTAGTTGAAAGACTGTTAACGAAGATCAATAATGGAGTACATTTTCTCTGAACTTCACAATGTGGCGCAATTATAATACCAGCTTGTCACGATTTACCAAAAGTGTTTCATTTGACCTTTCTGGCTGACTTGTGTGTTCTTTCGGAAGTTAAAGTAAATAGAATGTTAGTTGAAGTGAAAGTGACGGATGTTGATTGACGCGACGTTGGATTTGTAATGTTTGCATTACAATACAGGTCAACGAGATGAGAGGGGGCGTGGAATGCTAATTGATCGTACAGCACAATATAATTACGAACAATTAATTATGGGTCCCAAATAGCTAAGCAAACTTAACTGGCAGCAACGCAAGCCGTATACATACAAGGGCAAATATCCGTAAATATACCTGTTCTGCCAGGCTCATATCAATCCCTTTTGACACTTTACAAAGGTATGTTTTCTTATCCTGTGTGGTTCATTTGAAGCTCTCTCTAACAGGCTGAAGAATCGCCCATGAAGAAATACAAATGGAATACCGCTGTGTGCAGTCTGTGTTCCTGGCTTGGAGTATTATCTGCCTTATTCCGGCCGCTTTTACTCGTAAGTATAAATCAATCTTACGTTTACCAAACGAATATTTATCATTTAGTAAGTTTGCAAAATTAAACGCCAGGTAGTAAATTTATCGGCTAGTAATAGTATAGGTCAGATTTTGTTTAGCACCAAACACGAATCAATCGCCTCGATCTTGTTTCATTTAAGAGTTCTCTCGATAAGTCATTGGTGTCTGTAAATATTTGAAGGACAAAAGCCACGAAATAAAAGATTTCTGGTCGAGATACTCTTTATTCTTTCGTCAACGATTAATACGAGGCAAAAGGGCACGTTTAATGTGTTATCAAATTACTCAAGGTTATTTTGCCGTTGGGTATAATCGAGTTAAAATCCGTGTCAGTTAACTCGACCGTTTTACTTAAAAACTAGTTTTGTCGATTAGGTTTTAGAGCAATGGTGTCGATTTAATGCCATTCCTTATAACCTCTTTCAGGTGTAAAATCATTGGATCATCCTGATGTTCGTATCGAAGTTTCTAAACTCAAATCTGCACTTGCTGGAGACGTGAACATCACGTTTTGGTTTCCGCCTCAGCTGTCAGCTAACAGGACAAAAAGAGTAGTGACTGTACATGTTTACCATTGTGAAACTGCACGAAAACTTGTTTTTACTACATCAAAACAACTCACAGACGCAATTTCCCAAGTTGTAGTCCTGCCATGTGTCATCTTCCACCAACCAGGAGAATACCAATTTCAATATAATGTATCGGACAGTGAAATAAGAGGGACACTAAACCAGACCTTAGTTTTGAAATGGAGTAATATTCGTATAGTAACGCCTATGAACCACACTGCACTGACCAGATTTGGGTCGATTTGGATTTATCACAACCGCAAATGTCTGCCACCAACTAGAGACAAAATATTTCTTTACTACACAAGGGACAATGAGCGTGTTAACATTACTTCGAAGGTTGTTCGTAAACTGCAAAACGGCCAACAGAAGGAGGGAGAAACACGAATTCGTATGAGTTTTCACTGTGAGCTGTTTGACACTCAAGGGTTTTACCACTTTGAATACATATCAATGTTCAAAGATCACCCTATAATTCTATCAAGAAGCAAAAGCATTCATGTCACTTGGGGTGCATACTCTCTAGAATCACCTTTAAAAAGCATTTTTCCCTGTAAATATTCATTCTTAGTTCATTTCACTGCACCAAAATGTCAGCGTAGCACGGATATAATTCAGCTATATAAACAAAACTCTGATAAGGTGCTCGAACAAAAGTCTGCTCTTGCCACACTCAACACGGCTTCCTATCCATGTGCACTGTTTTTTGGCTACGTTAAAGGTTACTGCTTCAAATACATCACAAAGGCGTTTTTCACAAAGGAAGAGACTGTTCAAGCAACTCTGTGTTTGCCCGCACTCAGACCAGGTGAGTCTTTAATGCGATGAACAGCTATGCGATTAACGATTTAGCCTTAGGTTTCCCGCAGTTTAAACGTAAATTTATCTTTTAACTTGGTTTCTTCAAAGGGCTTAAATAAATACTTTGGCGACAAAGAGCCTCGCGCCTTTTGTTCTTTTTTATCACCTTTTAACATTGCACGTTTTTGGTGCTATTAGAAACTTTGCACATAATGTATTAAATTTTTTAAATTCTGTTTAAGCGAGTAATTGATAATAACATCTCCAAAAACCTAGCCTTGTGCTTTATGGTTAAGTACTTGACTGCACACACAATCCTGACTTCACATTTATTTTGATTTTTTTTTAAAAAAGCTGGAACGTTCTCTTTAATGATGGTCGTTTGATATAATAGAATAATATTTAAAGAGATCTGGAACGTTTGGGATGGACTCCCCAATGAGATCTCGCACTGTTCTGTTTACCTCAATCTAGCGTGTTAATTTGTTGATGAAATGATCTACGTAACTGCAGACCGCCTACTTGATAACTTTGTCATACAAAATAATTTGTCAACCAAAAGTCTTAGGCTGCATGCGATTTCAATTCGTAGCATACATTTAGACACGAAAATAATTGCTAAATTAATGATCGGTGCGCATGATTAATGCAATGCTCAATCTTGCAAACAAAACACAAAAACACGTGATGTCCAGTGCAAAAGTGTTTGAGTAGTTCAGAAGGTACTGAACTGGTACGTTTGAATGAGTCCGGATGCGTAAAACAAAAGCCACATGCTTTGATAAACAATCGTAAAATAGATAAAGAGATCCAGCCAGAATTTAGTTAGACATAACACCTGTATTGCTCTACAATACCAACTACCAACTAGTGATTAGCAAAATATACGGTTTTCAATAGAAAACTGTAATTAGGGGAGTTAATTACGTGCGCAATGGGAGTAGCAAAGAAAAAGAATGGAACAGGACAAGGAATTAGTTTTTTTCCAATCCAAGAATAAAAGACTTGTGGATATTTTTTTGTCTCTTTTCCGGTTTTAAGAGAATTATTGATAGATGAAAAAATGGAATACCTTTGTTCTTAATTTCTAAAGTCAAATCAAGGTTTTATCAATGGTTTATTTTTGGTTTTGTGTTTGGAGACTAGGTGGTTGACGCTGTCATTTGATAGTTGGATGTCAATTTTGTTTTCTAATTGACGACATAAAAGTAATTTTGTGAAGAGTTTTGTAAACTATACAACAGTTAAGATTTTTATTCACAACAAGTTAGAGTGTCGTTTTAATGCCATTCCTTATAACCTCTTTCAGGTGTAAAATCATTGGATCATCCTGACGTTCGTATCGAAGTTTCTAAACTCAAATCTGCACTTGCTGGAGACGTGAACATCACGTTTTGGTTTCCGCCTCAGCTGTCAGCTAACAGGACAAAAAGAGTAGTGACTGTACATGTTTACCATTGTGAAACTGCACGAAAACTTGTTTTTACTACATCAAAACAACTCACAGACGCAATTTCCCAAGTTGTAGTCCTGCCATGTGTCATCTTCCACCAACCAGGAGAATACCAATTTCAATATAATGTATCGGACAGTGAAATAAGAGGGACACTAAACCAGACCTTAGTTTTGAAATGGAGTAATATTCGTATAGTAACGCCTATGAACCACACTGCACTGACCAGATTTGGGTCGATTTGGATTTATCACAACCGCAAATGTCTGCCACCAACTAGAGACAAAATATTTCTTTACTACACAAGGGACAATGAGCGTGTTAACATTACTTCGAAGGTTGTTCGTAAACTGCAAAACGGCCAACAGAAGGAGGGAGAAACACGAATTCGTATGAGTTTTCACTGTGAGCTGTTTGACACTCAAGGGTTTTACCACTTTGAATACATATCAATGTTCAAAGATCACCCTATAATTCTATCAAGAAGCAAAAGCATTCATGTCACTTGGGGTGCATACTCTCTAGAATCACCTTTAAAAAGCATTTTTCCCTGTAAATATTCATTCTTAGTTCATTTCACTGCACCAAAATGTCAGCGTAGCACGGATATAATTCAGCTATATAAACAAAACTCTGATAAGGTGCTCGAACAAAAGTCTGCTCTTGCCACACTCAACACGGCTTCCTATCCATGTGCACTGTTTTTTGGCTACGTTAAAGGTTACTGCTTCAAATACATCACAAAGGCGTTTTTCACAAAGGAAGAGACTGTTCAAGCAACTCTGTGTTTGCCCGCACTCAGACCAGGTGAGTCTTTAATGCGATGAACAGCTATGCGATTAACGATTTAGCCTTAGGTTTCCCGCAGTTTAAACGTAAATTTATCTTTTAACTTGGTTTCTTCAAAGGGCTTAAATAAATACTTTGGCGACAAAGAGCCTCGCGCCTTTTGTTCTTTTTTATCACCTTTTTACATTGCGCATTTTTGGTGGTATTAGAAAATTCGCACATAATGAATTAGATTTTTTGAATTCTGTTTAAACAGCGAGTGATTGAAAAAAAACATCTCCAAAAACTTAGCGTTGTGCTTTATGGTTAAGTACTTGATTGCACACACAATCCTAACTTCACATTTACTTTGATTCTCATAAGTCTCTTGAACGATGGTCGTTTGATATTAGAAATGTTTTTTAAAATGATCTGGAACGTTTGGGATGGACTCCCCAATGAGATCTCGCACTGTTTTGTTTATCTCAATCTAGCGTGTTAATTTGTTGATAAAATGATCTAGGTAAATGCAGACCGCCTACCTGATAACTTAACTGTCATACAAAATAATTTGCCAACCAAAAGTCTTAAGCCTGGACTCCATATAATCGCTGGGCTCGCCAGGATCGCTGAAAAATTATTTCAGCGATCCTGTCATTGCCGGCGATCGTAACGATCAAGTTGTTTCCATATGATCGCTGTGATCGCTGAGAACGAAAAAGAGCGTCGATGGTATTGCCATCACTTCCTTAGTCAAATACCAACCATAGGCAGAGCGAATCAGTTCTTGAATATTTTTTTTTTCATCCTCTATCGGAATCATGTTATATCGATCTTGTCTGCTTCTTTCCTCCAGCAATTCTTCGTCGTATATACTTATTCTTGTATACTGTCTACTAAATTTATTAGAGAAACAGTTATATCTCTGGACTTTCTTCGTAAAATTATCAACATCGGCATATTAACAACTCTGCAAAGCCATTTCAAATTTGACGAAAAAAATGTCGATCGAATGCTGAAATATTTTGAGAAGCAAGCACGAGACTGATTAACCTTCAACATAATGCCAAAAAACTGCGTTAACATTTAATTTAGTTTTAATGAATCACGATCGCTACGATCGCTGAGATAGAACCTGGTTCCAGTGATCGCTGCAATTGCTCAGATCTTGAAGTTTGGTTTCCATATATATAATCGCTATAGGATCGCTGAGCTACTTTTTTAGCGACCTCGGTGATCCCAACGATTATATGTTAAACTGCGATTTGAATTCGAAGTATACACTTAGACACGGTAATAATTGCTAAATTAACGATCCGTGCGCAGAAGTAATGGTCAATCTTGCAAACAAGGAGCATGCAAACACAAGTATGATGTCCGGTGCAACATTGCTTGAGTAGTTCAGCAGGTACTGAACTGGTGCTCTTGATTGAGTCCGGGTGCGTATAACAAAGCCATATGCTTTGATGAACCATCGTAAAATAGATAAAGAGATACAGCCAGAATTTAGTTAGACATAACACCTGTATTGCTATACAATACCAACTACCAACTAGTGATTAGCAAAATATACGGTTTTCAATAGAAAACTGTAATTAAGGGAGTTGATTACGTGCGCAATGGGAGTAGCAAAGAAAACGAATGGAATAGGACAAGGAATTAGTTTTTTTCCTATCCAAGAAATAAAAGAATTAAGGATTTTTTTGTCCCTTTTCTGGTTTTAAGAGAACTAAATGAAATAATGGAATAGCTTTGTTCTTAATTTCTTAAGACAAATCAAAGTTTTATCAATGGTTTTTGGTTTTTGTGTTTGACTGAGACTAGGTTGCATGTTGACGTTGTCATTTGATAGTTTGAAATCACTTTTGTTTTCTAATTGACGACAAAAAATGATTTTGTGAAGAGTTTTGTATAATATACAACAGTTAAGATTTTTATTCACGACACGAGTTAGATTTTTACTGAAGATTGGATTACTACAAAGAAATCCGACTAAATTTGAGCCCAGTAAATCCTATTAGATTTGAGCCTCGTTTTGTGAAATAAAAACGATTACACCTCCGAAATTAAGCACATTCAGTTTGATATAAAGAGAAAGATAATGTTTTCGGTCCTGCGTTCATTTTATATATTAGAACTGAAAAACAATACTTTCATGTACAGTGCTTTGCAAGATGAAAGTTAAAATAGTTGTGGGAACGTTTGTTTCATGCCGCTTTTAAAATGACCACGAATGTACCATGACACAACCATCATATACACAAAAGCTTAGCATGTAGGGGATATGATAAAAATTATAACACACTCATAGTTCTTTGTTGCACTTTCGTCAGTATATTGCGGTTGGTTTTAGAGAAGACGGCCGGAGATGAGTCTGAGTCATGCTTTCACAGATCTGCTGGCATAGACAACATTTTGATATCCGAAATGAACAGTTAAAAAATAATAAACATATCCTTTTAAGGTAATGACAATGATAACGGACATGTGGATGAACATATTGAGGTAGCAAACTCAAAAGTGCGTGCTTTTGTAACGCCCAGAATATATCAACTTTATTACTATTCAAAATCGTACGATTTCGTTTGTATAGCTTGATTTTGCAATTGGGACTGTCGCTAAAACCACTGTTAGGGTTAAGGAAGTTTGGAAACTCTATAGCGGGAGTCCATAATTTCCACTCTCAACAACACCATTTACTGATTTAGAACTCGCGACAGTCCTTAGTCGCGACAGTCCTTAGTCTCTCCTGATGTAATCAAGATGAAAGTTAAAATATTGTATTTATGAAGGGCTTTCCGAGTTCATCAACTATTAGACTTAAGAAAACTAAATTGTTGACGATGATAGAACATTTCTAATACAAGACAGTCATTCCTAAAGTAACAAAGTTCCGTTTATAAGTTTCAAGACTTAAACTTGTAAAATATCTGCATGCTAGTGTTCGTGTCATTGTTTTGGCTATCGATGCTTTTTTTGAAATTAGTATCTCATGTTTCAATGTTTTTATGGGTCTAATATGACGAAAAGTGTGTGGTTAGTGTAAGTGCAACGGAAGAGCTTTAAGAGTTTAGAATAGAATACTTTCCTTCCAATGCCCTAATATGCTAATGGTATTGGAAATCAGTGAAAGACGCTGTGACATATTGAGTATACTGTAGCTTTACCATGTAGAGGAAATGTTTCTTGCGAATGGGGTAACTTTTTAGATCGTCAATGCAAGCCTAGAAACAAAGAGTTATCCGTGCAGAGCTAAGCAGTATAGATTTAGTACATATTCTTCTGAAAGAACTGTCAGGAACTAACTTCAAATGACACCATCATTGGTTTATTTTAAAAAGTATACAGTATCAATATATCCAAACTTTTAAGAGATCTCATTAGTGAAAGTTGCCAAACTATGTGATCAGTCAATTTTAGCCCCGCCTTTGTTCCAAAATTAGACACTAATACAAAAACATCTATAATACCTACTTTAAAGCTTAACGCATCTCGTGAAACCACTCCGTCACGGGTTTGTGGCTTGATAAGAATAAGAGGATTATTTCGTCTTTGGAAAATAAAATACAATAAAGATCATGTTTCAACCAAACAATAATCAAAAGGCAACAGCATTATATATATAAGAAAGACTGTAAACCTTTGAAATTTTACTGTTACGAATGGAACCTGTTCAACTGAGTAACTTGTAATTTTTAAAACATAATTGAATTTAGTAACCGCGCCATTTTATGTTTTGGGTTAAAGTTTCATTTTCAAACCACCACGGCGTTGAAATAACTTAAAACCCTGAGTAGGAAACTTGATACAAATTTCTGCATTATCCGGTTTAGTTGTTATTGCTCCGGATTTCTTATATTTTTGACAAATTATATTTTTGAAAACTGGAACTGATTATATTGTGATGTTGTATAGCAATGTGCAACAACTCCTTAAAATGAACTATTCTTGTGTTCAATAAGAATATCTTTACGCTTTATGAATCAACCGAATTACATTTTGCCACAAAAAGCCAAACAGATAATCGTTATCTTTTGAAGCAAAGTATGTTATGTTACTTTCACGAAAGACCGTTGAAATTTGCCTTATGTAGAAATGATAGAGTTGCACCAGGTCCTTTACGTAAAAGTCAAGAAAAGAAGGAGACGAATCTCTTTGGGTTAAAAGATCATTACGCATGACAAATAGTTTACCATGTTTTGAACGTAGCTGTCTTACAGTTACTGGCTTCGGCTATCTGCATTTGACCACAACTGATATTAAAGGCAGTTTAGGCAGGAGATCTAGGAAAATGAGATGAAATACAGTTCAACGGTTGCACTATAGTCTTTTCTTTCAGCTGAAAGTCAGAAATTAAAGCCAATTAGAGGTCAGGAAAGCTTTCGTGAGAGATTATCTCCCCAGGAGTGGGTTTTTCTAAGAAGTTTCTGTATAATGTCAAATCCCCATCCTTGTCCTAATCTTGCCAAGGGCATAACGTTAATTGTGTACTGATTTGATTTTTGCAGCTCTACCTTATGGTGTTGCCAGTGTAACAGCGCTGCTGCACCAACAATTCTTATAAATTACCAAATCACTAGAGTTGCTCAAAATCTAAGGGCCTGTTCACATGGAGGTGGGGGACCCCAGGTAGATGGGGTACCCCGGTTTGGTGGGGTTCCCAGCGTCTCCATATATTCTCTCTTGTTTATCTGTCTGCGTTCACATGCAAGGTGGGGGACCCCACTCAGGCGGGCAACCCGTCTCCTCGGGGCGTGGTCCCCCGCCTAGGTGGGGTAGATTTTTTCCATGTGAACGCTCTACCCTGGGGTGCTGGGGTGAGGTTCATCCGGGCATTCGTAATATTTAGCCCGCCAAAAACAAGCAGGAAACGGTTATGCATACGAAACGAAGCAATTAGACTCCTGCGGACAAACTCAAATGAAAGCAAATTCGTAACCCAAATCGGAGGTTTCAAAAAACGCCTCTTATAACGAGGATAAACAGAAACTCAAATCGAGAAAACCCCCGCAGAAGTTAAATTTGAAAGTAGAAGCGTGGCATTAAAAAGAAACCAAAAATCTAGGAGAGAAAACGTTGCCTTTCGTAACATAATTTGTTCTGGCAATGCCGGACGTGAGAGAAATAATATACTGTATAATTATAAGAACGGGTATTCAATAGAAAACCAACCAGTAGGTGTGGGTGACTCGACACTTCTAAAAAAATATGAAATAAATATGGGTAGAAGTCCGTGAGGTAGCTCACAGGGACCTTTGATTTATATTGGTTTCAATATTATAATCTTAGTGAAGCTAGCTGATGCAAATGACCCTTACTTACACTATCATATATTTGGTTCACAGAGACTGTTGTTGATACTGCGAAGATGGTAAGATGCTTTTTTCTCAGGGAGTCTGCAATCAGCTTGATTCTGTTGATTGAGTCAGTATTTAGGCCGGATTGTCGACCATCGGTCAGCACAATTAATATCTGTAAAGAATAGAAACTTTCTGGTTACTGTGCTCTATCAACGCTGGAGTAAGATAAGATGTCATTTTGAGTTGGCTGTATTTTGTAATCGTTTCGAGCATAAGATATAAAGTCCAAATTACAAAATCAAAAACGATTAGACTATTTATTTTGGTTTCCAAATAGCCAAAGTAAAAGAGAAAATTCTATTTACTGAGCTTATGAAGTATGGTGGAAACGTAAACGCCACCACAAAAATAGAGGCAATATAGAAATGAAATACAGTTCAATTTGGCTTAGGGAAGCCTCACATATCGATTTTGCCCACAAGAAACGTCAATTTTACGTTTCTCTCGAG
>JAOCNB020196414.1:0-17055 GCA_026546465.2 Palythoa caribaeorum | reverse complement strand
GATGATGACGAAACGTCATTTTTCATCGTTAGTTTTTATATTGAATTGTATTCCTAAAGCAGCTTTAATAAATATATTGTTCCATCTAATTATTACAATACTATTAGCTTTTTATATTTACTTTTCCATGCACGCCTTATAGAACTATACAGTTCATATAATGGACCAAAACTGTGATACGAAGAGTATGTCGAAGGTAATATTCACAGTGTTCTGTTCCTATTTGTTCAACTATAATACCATCACCAGTAATTACAACTTTGAACAAGTCGTATTTTTAAACACATTTTATACCTCCAAGAAGTCGTACAGCGACCTCAACTGTAGCAAGATCGTTGAGCTCACAATCTGCCAGGCTCAAGCCATCTTCCAACGGCCGTCCACCATAAAACAGAATCTGTTCTTCAGTCGGAATGCCTTCTGCGTTGGCAACATATGTCTTCAAGTCGAAAACAGTCTCAGCGCCATTGACGTCTAAAGTATGGAGATTTTGTCCTTGTACGAAAAGCTGCATCGTGGTATTTCTGGTGAATAAGAAAGCTAATTTAGTAAGGAATAACTTCCGCGTAGCTTGTTATTGATAACTGTTGGTATAATGTGGATATTATGAATTATTTTGACTCAACTTACCACCAATTACACGTGGTGGCGCAACAAAATTTGAAGAGGAAGAGATTTGGGCTTCTGCGCATCGAAGTGGCGCACCCGGTGCGCAGTGCTCTCTGGGAGGTATTGAGCCCAAAAAGTTTTGTAACAGCGGTCTTACCCTTAAAATCAAGATGGCGGCAATGAAAGCTTGCAGTTTGTGCAAGAGATGTTTTGTTTCAAGGACAACTTTTAATGTATGTATGTATGTATGTAAATAGTTCATAAGAAAGGCATGGTCAGATTTCATGCGATTTTCAAACACATTTGACAAGTTAATTAGTTTTTATACGGCATTATAGGTGAGACGTCAGTTTGCGACAAGAACCAGGTCGTACGAAACTCAATTGGACTACGAGAAGTTTGTGACATCAGAGAGATTGCAGCAAATTAAACGGTCACCAAGTGGATGGGTGCCACCAGCAGGTGCGACCTGCGTTTTGTGATGATATAATTCAAGATTTTTCCTGAACCCCCAGTACAATTTATTGCACAGCCGGTATACTTCAATGACAACTTTTGGATTCAGTGCGGGAGATTATTGGGTCTTCAATACGATCCTTCCCCCCTTTCTATCCCTCTCTTCCCTTGGGTGCCATACGTTTTGTTTATTATGCATTGTATATTGTGGCCTGTATTCTATAGCTGCTCTGCAGCAATGATTTTTAGACTGCAAATTAAAATATTTCAAAAACATATCTTCTTTATACGACTAATTTTTTGTAGAACCTCCACCCAACCTTCCATTTCACATACGACGATCTCGCACTAATAACCTACCAGTGTACAGCGACATCAGAGGGGGAGGAAATCAACACTTAACTATTATAAGGAAGATCAGAGGGGACCTCAAGGTAAGATTTCAAGATTTCAGAATTACAGTCAAACCAGATCTGTTCTTTTGATGACATCCTTGCAATTTCCACTGCAACATTGGTAACTTGGTTAACCCTTTAAGCCCCAAGCACGACAAATGACATGTTGGTAAATTCTCCCAACTGAGCTCCATACATTCTATATAAGCCATTTGGGAGAATTTTTCTTTTCAACTTCTACTGTTAATTCCACTTGATCAATTTCTTATTTCTCATTACCAGTTATATTGTTTTGTTATGAGTTAAGTAAGGAGAAGTTAGATATTGATAAATTGCTCTGGGCTGAAAGGGTTAAATAGACACAACATTGACGCACAGTGAATATTTGGATCTGAATAGACCTGAATACAACGGTCATAATAATAATAATAATAATAATAATAATATAAATTATAGTAATAATAATAATAATAATAAAAAATAATAATGAGGCTGTTATTGCTTACATACACAGATGATGAAAAGAGGTGGTAAGCAGCAACAGCATCTGGAGAACGAAGTAAAGACTAAAGGTAGCGGATTTATGATAAGACTGAAAAGAAGATGGGATGAACAATACCCAGAGTAAAACCATATCTCAAAGCAGAACTTAAGAGATAATGCGGCAAGATTCAAAAGAGATTTGGTGATAAATGTTAGCAGGGATGAACCCCAAATTGAAACCGATCAAGACAACATATTAGACAATGCTAGTAAATGGACGAATGAAATGGAAGTAAAGGTCTGGTCTGTGTATGCTGACAAGTGGTGTCTTGTTCGAGCCTCTCCATTTGGGACAGCTTGGTTTTTAGCTACATTATTACCCCAAGAACTTAAATCTCTTGCTCAAGAAATACAAAAAACTGTACTCTGGGAAAGCCAGTCCCTAATGAGAAAAGTATTATCTGGATTATTAACATAAGGATGTACCTTCTATTTAACTAACAAATATTGGTACTTAAAGTCTTCCCCAATCTCATCTAAATGAGAAGGGGTAGATACTTAGGCCTTATATATGACGTTGTTCTATTTCATGATCTAGATTTTATATCATATAGAGTTTATTTTGTGAAATAGGATAAAGTATATATGTGGTTAATCAAATAAATAATAATGATAGACCGTAAATAACAATAAATATAAGAAGAAGAAGAAGAATAATAACAATAATAAGAATAAGAATAGTAATAGCAATGACAAATAATGATAACGATAATGATAATGATAATGATAATGATAATGTTAATGACAATGATAATGATAACGATAACGATAACGATAACGATAATGATAATGATAATGACAATGACAATGATAGTGATAATGATAATGATAATGATAATGTTAATGACAATGATAACAATAATGATAACGATAGTGATAGTGATTATCATAGTGATAATGAAAATGATTATGATAATGATATCAATAATATAGAATATGAATAATTATAATGGTATTTTGTATAAAAAAATACCAATGGCTTGGTTGGCGCAGTGGTAAAATGTCTACCTACTAACCACAAGGTCCCAGGTTCAATCCCCCGGCTCAGCCGAGTGTGGAACCCTTGTGTGACCTTCTTTTCCGCCAAAGTTGTCACAGCTTTCCACTCTCCCGGATCGAAGTGAAAAACGTCTTAGGTTCTTTTTCTGCTATCTAAAACTCAATATTTTCCCAAACTCTCTCCGAAACAGTCTGCTCATAATTGCATATATTATAGGATTGACAACACTACTAATAAAGTACGGGAATGAATAATAGAAGTTGTAATACTTAATGGTAGTTTCTGAAATTACGTCAAATTGTTCTACGAAGTTCGAAAAAAGCACGGGGGACCATGAAAGATAAAAGCCGATCACAACAGCGGTCAGTGTTCGTGTCATTTTCGTTTCATCCACCCCAAGAGCAGAATGCCCTAAATGCGACGATGAAGCAACGGCCGTGTTGTGCTGACGTATGACTTGAAATATTCTAACATAGCACAGTACAACAACTAAACTGGGTACAGTTATCCATAAAATACGCACAACTCTCACCGCGACAAGTCCGTTTACATCTTGAGAAAGTAAGAAACATTCAGCTGGCTGTTGTTGAGCAGCTGGTCGGAAGTGGATCCTTGCAGTAAAGAAAAGAACAATGACGCCAATTATTGGAACCAGCCACGATGTTAAAATCATATAGAAAGAACGTTTCTTGGAATACGCGACACGGTATAAAACAGGTCTTGTAATTAGAAAGTATCTGTTGATTGCCAAGAGCATTAAGGTAGCCAAAGAAGTTGCCGACAGGCTATGTGCACAAAAATACCGCACATGACATCCAATTAATCCAGTATTCCATCGATTTGCAATGGATGAACTTGTACTAAGAGGCATCACAAAGATTGCCATGGCTAAATCTGTGAGGGCCAATGAGAGAACAAAATGGTTTGGAACTCTTCGGAGCGTTGCATTTCTATAAAACGCCAAACAAACCAATGTGTTACCAAAAAGAGCTGCTAAGTTCAAAATTATAAAAATACACGACTCAACAATGATTAAGGCGACTCCTCTTTCTCCGTTTGTTTCTGTGTCATTATTAAGTGCGTTATGATGAAAAAACTTGGAGCTCATTGTGACTTCTATCAGTACAAACAGAACTTGCTGTTTAGCCAAAGGCCAAAATAAAAAAATGTCCTTGACAACAAACTTCTCATTTGAATGTTGCAGCTGTTTGCACAGTATTATTAAAACCTCTATTCTGTCAGATTCACTCGTAATTTATTAACATTTTATATGCTCAAAATAACGTTTTTAAGAAGGAAGAATTAGCATATGTTCATATATCATATTGCGTTAGAGAGGAAGAAATGTTATTCTTGGTTCCGTTGTGAAGAGGAAAATGAAGGACACTGACAAAAACACTGTAAATTGAATATCTAGTTTCACAAATATATTGCACTGGAAGAAATGATTTCTTAAAGTAATCTTAAGTGTTCATTGTCCAATGGAAAAAGAAACACTGCGAAAGAAATATATAGTTTTGCAAAGGTGGTCAGTGCAGTTAGAAAAGATTTTTTAAAAAAATTTAAAATCTTGAGGAAGAAATTAGAGCTTCATGCAGGCAAAAACGAACCTCGTGACTTAGTTTTATATATTGTGTTTATATTGATGTCTACTAATGTTTGGTTTTATTTGGCAAGCCAGATGGTTAAATTAATTTATCCTTAAGAAGACGTTGATAAGTCGCTGGATGTGAATGTGTAATCACGATAGGTTAGTGGTGAAAAAAGGTAAAAACTACAGCGTGCTCCAAAAAGAACGTTTTCACTTTATAGTATAGTAAACAAATTTCTGAAATACATTTGTCAAAGTGGTTTTAGTTTGTTTGAAATTAAAGTTTAAAGCGAGTTTTGAAGTATGCCAAAAATATTAATGTTAATAGCCGCGAGGAACATGTGGTGTCTTTACCACGGATAAAGTGTCTCGCTATACTAGAATGACAAAACGGACGTCTTGCCGTTGCGTGGAGCAACTGCTTTGTTTAACTGACTTGGTAATAGAATTACATACAATGAATATATATTTAGATATACAGATATGCGACTCTTTAATATAAAACTAACAGCTACAACGCATTACGTCATAGGTATCATAGTACTTTTCTGAATAAAATTGTTCAAACCCTTCTCTTAAACCAAAATCCACTATCCTTCCTGATAGTGTTTAGCTCAAAAAACACTTCACTTCCCCGTTTACCTTGATTAATCTTGCAACACTCAAAACCAACTGGAGTTTTATAGGACTTCAAAGGAGCTTTCAAACCTTTGGTTTTTGCAACAAAACGCCAGCGGCCAAAACAAGTAAGAAGTATAAAACTGCGCGGTTTAAAAAAATGATTTAGAAACACTTTTCATTGACAGTTGTTTATACTTTTGTAATTCATTTTGTGACTGTTTTGTCTAGAATGTAAAAACATAGCTTACTAACCTTGAAAAACTCTTCAACTAAATTTATAATATTTATGTGTTCTTTTGTGTAAGCGGCAGCATTTTTTGTCATTTTATCGTTTTCTTAGTTTTAAACGGTTGCAAAACGGAACTTTACGTCCGTCATTTTGTTTTGTCATTATCTATTTTGGAAGTATATATTGTCTCACATCTACTGTTTCTAAACCAATCAAATCGCGGGTAGCCGAGCTGGTATATACTAAAGTATTATTATAACTAGGTATAGACTATTGAATACATTACAGAACACAAAGACAAAGTCAGGGATGAGCTGTGTTGGAGACCAATGCATGTTTTTTAAAGCACTTACCCACTCACAAATTTAGAGATGAGGCCGTGTCTTCTAGTATAGTTAATCAATAAATACCGATGAATGTATAAAAAAAAGTTTTAAAATCTCATGCTTTATAAAAAGAAAATCATATTTTAGCCCTGGGCATATATTTGATCATGTAACACCAATAAATTTGATCATGTAACACCAAAACTTCGCCAGTTAAACTGGCTTTCTGTTCGGCAGCAGTTATATCAGATGCTGTTATGACTTATAAGTGCGTAAACAACCTTGCACCAAAGTATTTAAGCGCTAACTTAAAGCAGAGATCTGCTATTCACTCTAGACATACGCGTAATAGAAATGACCTTGCCATTCCTTTATTTAAGACTGCCTCGCGAGTCGGGACAGCGATCTTTTGCTTACAGGTCGGTTAAGATCTGGAATGACCTAGATATTTCGCTCAAGTCGTCTCCCTCCGTTGCATCATTTAAAAAAAAGCTTATAAACAGTCTCCTTGGTAGTAGTGTCATTGCAATATAGTTATTTAGATGAGTCAACCAACCCTAACCCTAAAGTAGTAATTCATTATTATCATTTGTAATTAGTAATTAGTAGTAGTTAGTTGTTTTTTTAATCTGTAAATAGTACCTGAAAAGCCTTTTATAGGAGTTACTATTAAAGATTATCAGATTATCAGATATATTCGGGGAAGGTCTCATACACAGTGGCGCGTTAAAACACGCTTAGGGCCACGCTTAAATGCGTTGCACGGGAATGTTTATAAATACAATCAAAGGGATTTCATTCCAAAACAGAGCAGCTAAGTTTAAAAAATATGAAAATACAGGACTGAACAATAATTAAGATCGTCCTCTTGTTCAGTTTGTTTCTTTTCTAAGACTAAATGCGTTATGATGAAAAAACCCCGTTCATTCTTATATATTATATCAGTTAAGAAACAGAATGCTTTTAGCGAAAAGCCGAAAAACGCCTCTCAATCCTACTCATTGAAATACTACAGTAAATCTGTTTGTTGCAGCTGACTACACAATGATTAATAAAGAACCTGTTTCGTCGGCTAATATATTTGCTCAAAATAAAGTTTTCAAAGCTGCTCATAGGTTTTTTATCAAGGGTAAAAGTAGGGATTATCTATCCAAACGCGATTGCCAATTCTAAAGATAGATTTCTCAATTTCATTTTTAAATGGGTCATGAATCGTACCCTTTAATAAAAACAAGTTGTGTTATTGAACGGAATATATATCGCGCATGTTAAACAGAAAAAAAAATGCCATCAAGTAATCTCAAGTATGGTTCTTGATTTCATTCCGAGCTGTTAACAACTTTTGGCGAACGCATGCATGTCAGTCAACTCAGAAATTGTACGACTCCATCGAAGCGCTTGTTTTTATTTCTGTACTAGTTTATGGTCATGAAGAATATTTTTAAGCACCAACATTTTCTGCATAATGAGAAAAAAATGTAGTTTTTACAACACTTGTTTACCGTTGCGCATAAAAACACAGTGCGACTTCTGCTAATAATTAACTTTGTGGTTTTGGTGGATTATAATCCAAACAAAATTTATTCAGTTGAGCACTAGGACTCCACACGAATCACAAGTTTTGCATAATCTTTTCAAACATATAAAACAATAACATGTAATTCTGCTTGTTCCTTAGTTTATTGATCATACAGTCAGTTCTTAATCTTATGAAAACTATTGTCGTTCGTGCGAATAATACTCAGATGCAAGCAGCAGCCACATGCACCCATTGAGTAATGCAAAAACAAACATCGTCTCATTAGTTTTACATATACTGCACGTGTATGAATTGACATTCGCCTGGTATTGTAAACTCGGTTTCATTTTTCAAGCTAAGTGGTTGAATTTATACCACAAGAGCCGGGAGTTCATAAGTCGCGGAGATGTGAGTGTTTGATAGCCGGGTTAGGGGGAAAAAGGCCGTTTCCACTTTTTAGTAACGTAAACAATATTCTGAATAAATACATATGCCAACGTGGATTTAGTTCGTATGAAATTAAAGTTAAAGACGAGTTTTGATGTAAGCCGAAAAGCGGGTTCTCTTTACTAAATTCAATTATTAGCTTATACCAAGGAAGTTTTAATTAATTCAAAAAATATTGACTTCAAATGAAATTTTGATGTATGTCAGAAAGTAGGTTCAATTAGGTAGTGTCTCTTGCAACTTTATTGCAAGATTTGAATGATATTATTAATATTTATATTAGGAATTTTTGCTCCTCTTCCCCTTATTTAAAATAATAGAAGCTATCACCACCATTATCAATTTTATATAAATTCAAATGCAAATTTTTATTCAAACATGGACAAATTTAAATGTTACAGGCTTCTACAAATAACAAAAATGTAAACATGTATGTTTTGTTTTTCAAATGCTCAAGTAAAATATTTGATAATAAACAAAGCGATCCACACGTTTTGGGTTAGTCTAGGACCCAATTCAATTCAAGATTGACGACTTATCATTTTTATATACTGCTTTCTTGATGCAACAGTACGACCGTAAACTGCAGCTTCCGAAAACTCTCGACTGATAATTTTTTTCTATTACATTAGTAACAAACATCAGTGTACAACACTCGACTAGCTTCCAGATCTAATTTTTATCTTCCTAAAACTAGAACCATTTTTGGAAAATTTAACCTTCGATTTACAGGTGTAAAAGTGTGGGGTGTAATGAGTAAAAACAACAAACTGATGACACGTAACAAACTAAAAAGAAAACTGATTGCTGACAAGCTCGATATGTACAAACAAACTTTATTAATTCACCTGCCTTGCTAATGCCTTGTTCTTTCTCTCTGTAGCTTTGTTTTTTCCCTGTGTTTTTTTTTTCTTTTTTTGTTTTGTAAGTTGTGCTATTTGGTTCAACGGACCAGCTCAAACAACTTGTTTTGTGCTATTTGCATACGACCACAAAACTTGAAAATAAACTTGAAAATGACTTATAAGCGCACCCTATAGCCCGATTGGCTCTGCTGTTCTAGGGGGCACATGCTGAAAATTTGTGTCACGCACCATTATTCACGTCTCATTCAGAAGGTTTTATTTCAGTCATTGTATATATACACAAAAATGTAAATTTAAAATAGCACCCAAAGCCACGAATAAATTAAAGGAGTGCTTTTGTTGAATTGAAAACCTCCACTATTGAATATGCTTATACTGTGTCCTTTTTCAACTTAGTTCAAGGAGTTTTAAAAACGTTTCCGAATATTTATATTTGACCACACTTTTTCCTTAATATGGTTTAAATGGTTCTCAAGTACATCAACGTGAGAATTGAGCCTTTTGTGAAAATTTATCTTCTTGATCTGATAATAACAATTCAGGAATTTTTCCAATCGGTAACATGCTTGACTGCATGTTAAAAGTATTTTTGTTTAGGTTTGCCAAAGCAGTATAAATTCTAGACGGAAAACAAAATGTACATTCATACTGTGCCAAGATTCCATTCCATGAAATTTACAATTCAACCCTTTGAAAAATACTTTTAGAATGCTTATTCTACGTTCAGATATCCAAAAAAAATGAGTAACTTACCTCAAAAAACAGATTTTTTTATGTTTCCCTGAAAGTCCGGCCAACCCTCTTGTTGCTCTTTGATAGCGTCCCAGAGACAATCTGAGCAACTAGCATTTTTGTTGGAATAATTTGCTGGGAACTATGACAAAGTAACAAGTACACGTTGCAAACGCAGGGCAGGGCAGAATTAATTAAGAATTGTTAAATGAATATGTGGAGAGTTAACTTAAATCAGAAGATTTTATTGTGTTCATAGTATATTTAAAATTTGGATGAAAAATGTGATATCATACCTCTAGCCATTTGGTACTTTTTTCTCCTTCCAAAATCTATCGTGATTCTTTATATTCATCTTATTTTGCTTTTCATAAGCTTCTACTATTCAAATTACTTATAAATACAATAGACAATTATGAATGAATACATAACTAAAAGCCATTATAACGCAAGGTGATTCAGGCGGTAACAGCTTTTCAAACAGACCGTTATTGAACGTAAAGCTGTTTTAAAAAAGCTCTTAAAAGTTGTTTTGTATTAAATGCGTATCGAAGATCGGAATTGGTTCAAGACAATAGTGAGATATATTTTCAAAATAAAGAGAGAAAGAAAACACATTACGTGAAAATTAGAGTAAACAAAACAAAGAAATAGATTCTAGGAGCCACGATTAATTCATATTTATTGTTGGTCACATAAAACAATCGAAATTTTTATTCGTTTCATCAAGTGCTATTATTCGGAAAAAAAATTAACAAAAGCATAATCTTAAGACTAGCCAAGGACAACAAATTTAATCAAGAAAAAGTTGTTTTAAAAACAACACTGATTGCACAGATTACATTTAAGTAATGGTCCAAGTAAGAAGTAGGCAACCTTCCATTCTACATGTTCTGCGCCATTTCGCTTTTCCCACAACAGAATGTTTAGATTTTCATACTGAGAATACATTAACCTGTGTACAACATGGTTTTAAAGTAAAATGCAATTGAATTATATTTTAAAGCAATGTTTCTTTTGTGCTATAATAATATATCCAATCATAAGATTCTAAAACAAAAGCCATGAAAACCGTTTTTCAATGTTCCCCACATGGAATTTATCTTAAATTTAAAAACAAAAATGTTTCAACTTGAAGGGAATGAATGAGTGAACTGGAAAGAAAGAAATTAGCTTACTTATGAAGATATAGTCGATTTTCAAAGTTTAGCCAATGAGATTAACGGTTCACCAATATCGCAATTAGCACCTTTCTGCATTCCATTGCCGTTGAAATGCCTAGTTTTTACTCAGATCGTTTCTTTTGTGCAAAACGTAAGCATGGTCAAGACAAAAAAGACTTGAAAATTGTTGCAAAAGTATAAAACTTCATTTCTGAAAGCAATGTGACCTTTGTGGTGCTTGAAAGTTGACTATTTGGTGAGATCTGTTGTTTGACCAAATTCATTACTACGGGGGAATGGGGCACTTACTCTGTCAAATGTGGTAACTGAAATTTTGTAATTAAGGTTTTCTTATTTTGCAATTGTGGCTTTAAAATATGTAGTTATAAAGTACTAGCTTGCTCACTTTATTTTATGATTCACACAGTTACCAGTTACATTTTCTCTCTTTTTAGGACATTGTTATCAGTTATTTCACTCCAGATTCACTAAACTCAAGGAATTACTCCATATATTTTGGTGCTGCACTGCATAGCCAAGGTCAAGGTTAGTTCAGCTACAACAATTCAAGATTATAGATTGAAGGCTTTTTTATAAGTTATTTAAGTGCACCTTTCAACCTTCAAGGTTGCTGAGGTCAAGCATGTCTCGGATCACATCATCATGCTCAAGCTCATCATTGGCAAGTCAATGTACTCCTTCATCTCTGTGTATGCCCCACAGTCGAACATTCCTGCAGCAGACAAGGATCATTTCTACAACCAACTCCAAAGCACAGTTGCGAAACTCCCGGTCTCGGAGATTAAGTTCTTTATTGGCAACTTGAATGGGCATTTGGGCACTGTTGCTGGCGTGTAGTACAGTGATGCCACAGTGGGTTAAGCTACGGCTTGTATAACACAGATGGTGAGAGGGTGCTTGAGTTTGCCATTGCTAATGGCATGAGTGTAGGCAACACATGGTTCAAGAAGCGTGAGTCACAACTGGTTACTTACACCTCTGGTAGTCACTCTACTTAGATCGACCTAAAGGAGAAGGTGGGTGCTTCTGCTTCTGCTAGTGCCAACCAAGTGGAATCGGTTTGGGCGAAGCTGAAGGGTCCTCTGCTGGAGGCCATCACGGATGTCCAAGAACAACCAGTGGAAGTCTGAAACCTGGTGGGGACGAAGCAGTTGCGCTTCAAAGCCAACAACAGACTGCAGAAGCAGGGTCTGGCTGACACAATCGAGGGGAAGAAGACAAAGGCAACATACAACAAGGCCAAGCACATCGCCAAACATGTCGTTTGGTTTGCAAAGTCTGAGGCAGAGAAGGTAGAGTTCACTTATAAATGTGAAGTAGAGCTGATGAGGAAGCTTGCAGAGACAGGCTTCAGTAGTGGTGTGATCCCTGCTGAGTGGGAGGAGAGTATCATTGCGGAGCCTCCTCAAGGGCGTGGGCAAGGCTCTTGACTGGGGTAGCTACTGTGGACTCAAGCTCACTGACCAAGTCATGAAGCTACTGGAGTGTATGCTTGACTTGCACATCCACAAGGCACATCCACAAGATGGTCAACATTGATGAGATGCAGCATGGTTTCGTGCCTGGCAGAGGAACCACTGATGCCATCTTCTTCGTCACACCAACTGCAGGAGAAATATGTTACTGCCAACAAGTCACTCTACTTTGCCTTTGTTGACCTGGAGAAGGCCTTTGACCATGTTCTGAGCTAGGTGCTCTGATGGGCACTAACGAGTGTTGGTGTAGAGGGGTGGGTCGTGTGCATTAACCAGAGCATGTACTTGAATGCTCGGTGCCTTGTGCAGGTTAATAGTCAACTCAGCAAGGAATATGGTGTGGATGTTGGTGTACATCGGGGCTATGTACTGAATCCCCTGCTCTTCATCATTGTTCTGGAGGCACTGACACACAAATTTCACGGTTGAGTGCCCTAGGAGCTCCTCTACGTGGACAACCTGGTGGTCATCGCTGACTCACTTGAGGGCTGTGTGGCCAAACGGAAAATATGGAAGTCAGGCATGGAGTGTAAGGGCCTTTGTGTCAACATGAAGAAGACGTTCCTAGTGTCTAGCATAGGCCTTGACATCCTTAAGGACGTGTGCCGTTTGTCACTCTGGCTGTGGAGTCAACTCCATCTCGTGCTTCCAGTGCAAGCTGTGGTGTACAAGAAATGGAGTGGCATTACGAAGTGCCTCAAAGCAGATCCAAACTTCGTCTACCCGGGCTACCAAGGCCTGGCTCACCCCGTTGATGGCAGCCGGGTCACCCACGTTAATGTTGATGGTACCATGTTGGATGGCAAGGCCAGCTTCTACGACCTGGGTGACATGCCCTATGCTGGAGGCAGCTGCAATACAGCTATTGCCATCCAGTGTTGCGTGGTGTGGGGCAAGTTCAGGAAACTGCTACCCATCCTAATGTTGTGCCACTTCATGCCAAAGTTGTATGGGAAGGTCTATGAGGCCTGCGTCAGCTCTGCCATGCTTCATGGCAGTGAGACGTCGGGGCCAATGCCTCCCATCTCAATGACTTCTCAATGATCCATTGGATCTGTGGCATCAGTGAGCATGATGAGGTCTCCTCTGATCAACTACTCCTTAAACTTGGCCTCCATAATGTGACAGCCATCCTCTGCAGCCGTTGACCTTGCTGATTCGGCCATGTGCATCGCACCACAAGCTGCATTAAGTCGATCGCTGACTTCACAGCCCCTGGCAGCAGAGGCTGTAATGCGAGATGAAGAGCAGTGCAAACCTGCTGTACCACTCTGTGAAGAGAATTCTGCTAATTGTCTTGGCTAACCTTTTGTTATTACAGCTAGCTGAGTACCCACGTTTTTGTCATTTTGAAATATTGCCTCGTTTTCTGTTTCCTACTGTAACACACTAAATAAAAACATTGATTTATTTAAAATTTCTGGTAAACTCTAATATTGCTGTTACAAATGAAACTTTTTCAGTTCGAAAAGCAAGATATGGTTTGATTACATCCCAAACTGTCGCAGAGTTTGCTGGATTGAGAGAATCTGGTCAAATTGTTCATCAGGGACACTGGTCACAAAAACAGGTGAGCTTGGGTGTTGTAAATAACAAGTTCAATAAACTAGTCACCTTGCAGTAGTTATTAGCCTACTGCCACCAGTTAACTAACGGCTGCTCACCCGAGCAGAACGTTTCTCAGTAGGCGTAGCTGGACACTAATCCATCACAGGTTAGCCCCCAGCAGAAGATGGTATACTCGTTTTACCGACCTCAGGAGGATGGAAAGCTGAGCCAGTTAAAAAAACTTTGGCGTAAAAGAAGATCACACAAATGTTCAAGACGTGGCTGAACCAGGGTTTGAACCATGGACCTTCTGGTTAGAAGGTAGAGATCAAAGACACAGTGCTCTAATAAATACAATAAATTGCTGGATATAACTTTTTACATTTTCACTAATCCTTAGTGTTATTACGACTTCTCACCACAGGTATATCCTGCAAATCGTAATTCTACCGTACAAAATATCACACAGTGGGTTGAGAAGAACATGAGTGAGGTGAAATTCTATTTTTTTCCTTTAAATAATAAGCTGTTCTAACAACTGTTCCCTGAACTGTTGTATTGGTAGTTTTGGTTGGCAACACTCCAAATTTCCGCTTCCTCAAACCCCCTGACGGCGATCTACGGAGCTTTTTGTTGTTGTTGTTATTTTTTTATTTAGTAGCTGGTAAAATCATAATTATGATCTTTTAACTTGCTTAAACAGTTTTTCACGTGAAACTATTTAGAAAAAAATTCAAGAATTGCTATATTTTTCAAAAAATTGCCTCGTGGAACATGGTGCCGATGCTCCTTCGGCCTTTTTTCACCAGCCCTCTACTCTTCAGCCTTGATTTAATTTTATTATTCATTTTATTGCAATCAGATGATGGACGTTTATTTATTTACTTTTTTTGAGTTTATATATTTCCCATTTTTTCTACAGACAGCATTTTTTGTTTAATAGTGTTAGTTTTAATGGCGAACCCTTTTATCGTATTCAGAACCAACTCCAAATTTGAATTCAGAGAGCATTCACGCAGAAAGTGTTATAGGCAGTTCTAAAATCATTCCATTGAGACAGCTATGTCACTTAATAAACAAAACATGGTACGTACCCCTGTTGTGGTAGCCCGTTCATGGGTGTAACTGCATGCAATGTTATTTTTGCTATTCTTGTGAAATTTTATGTTAATCAATAATGAAGACCTTTATAATCGAAAAAAGATTGCGTAATTTTTCTTTTTTTAATCTTTTGTTGATTTTTATGTATTTTAGAGGTTAGTTGTCGAATTGTCGCCGAACAAGACCAACTCAAAGTACATTGCTGCACAACTCAACCGTGGTCCAGCTCTTATCATGTTTTTACCTCTGAAGAAGAGAAAGACAAGCACGCCACTGTTAGCACTGGTGAGAGCCTTGTTACGTCATGTGTTGATAAAGTCATTTTTATCAGTATAATGTCTTCACAGTACTTTTCGGTGGTTCTTTAATAAATTTCTAATTATTTCATTCGTTAGCTTAAAATTCTGGCATTTGAATACCACAACTGCAGCTGCAGATCAACTGGCTACTCCACAACAACAAGGAGTCTCAGTGAGGGACGTGACAGAGCAAGTCCCTTGGCACCTGGCTTCACTATAGTTGAGGACATGAGTGTAATTACTGCGAAGAACAAGTTGATTTATAAACAACCGACAACTTGTCTGACAATACTACGGGATTATCACAATAAAAACGGAAATAAGCGTAATGTATGCGATATTTGCCAAAGTTGCGTGAAAGACTGCAGCTACGAAGATAATTTGTTGCTGAAAAATCTGACACCTAGAATTATTCGTGCGGTGACGCATTTAGCTAGCACGTGTACTACATTTCGGACTAGTTATCACAATCGTTTTACAACCAGCGTTTGTTGTAGCTATCGTACTGTGGCACGTGATAGCCACGTAACACAAAAGTCAGATCTCACAAGCGATTCTATTAAGAATTATGACAGTGACTTCAGTGGCTTAATTAACAGACTGGTTGACAAAATGCTAAAGACACTCGGATCAAAAAACGAAGAAACCGACAACTTATTTGTAGCGAGTGCTAAATTAGGCAGCAAGAGCGCTGTTGTTACTGTAAAGGATGGTAAGGTACTGGTGCAAGGTGGACAAACTGGTCAAACTCAACAGGAATCCCAAGACATTGCTGTGTCTCAAGATCGGGGTATGAACGAGCCTAAACAAACGAACGAACCCCCTAACTCGCCAAAGGGCACGTGCAACCGTAAAGGTCATGTGACCGAGTTCCGCAATGCTGGTTGCTATAGCAACCGTTCAGTGAATTTCTTTTACATGGACTCTGGCAGGTATTGGTCAGTCGCAGAGAGGTTAGGAGTAATTTCTGGTTCTAAAGAGAAACTGGTGCTGGTTATTGTAGACTTAAAGGTGAGTTTCAAAACTGTGTTTGTAAAAGTGCAAATTATTATGACATGAACAATTGCGCACTCAAAATTTGACTTGTTACAGTTAAGGCAGATTTGAAACCTAATTTATTTCCCGGCTGAAAGACCAGTTTTGATACATTAAAATTTTGATTTGGATTGAAGCTTAGGAAAATGAAACTAAATAAATTAATTATTACCTCCTCAATGGCAATTGGATTTCTTTTAAATTATTCTCATTAGCTTCGGATAGAAGTTGAATTTTAATGTATCGCAATCGGTCCGTTAAACAAACACCAACGCAGCACTCATACTGTTTACCCTTAAATTACTATGATAATAGTTAATATCAAGAAGTGAAACCTTTACAATTTGTAGCCTCCAGCAAAAAAAGGTTGAAAATTGCGTTGATGTAAATAGAGGGTTTTCACCAAAAGGGCGACTTCTTCTTAAAAAATTTGCCTAATATAAAACTATACTTTTCTAAAAGAGAACTATTTCGTGTAGATGACCTTAACGTATAATTCTTAAGGACGTCTAGTATAAAGACGACATGGCCTTATTGATGACCTTTGGTGAAATATCACGAGTGGGGTCTGCGTGCAGGCCGCCATATTAACTCGTGACTAGTCCACACTCGGCTTTGTGCATCGAGCAAGGCCGTCTTTTTCTGGGCATCTCGTCTTTATACTTGACGGCTGGCAAAATAAGGTCGACGATAAGATGTCCTTAATTTTAGACGTCTTAGCCGTCAAACGTCTAAGCCTTCTGCATTTTTTTTCTCGACTTCCAACTAAAAGTTTAGGACGTTTTAGGAGCTTAAGGTCATCTAGACGTCTTAGCCGTCCCTATTATAACAATGGCCAATGAAAGCAATAAAATTTGTGTGCAAAAATCTGTTCGGGGGAGCTATTACAGGGTCCCCGCAGTCCGTGAAAAACCTGGAAAGTCAGGCAATTTGAAAACGTTTTCCAGGATCATTGAATGTCAGGGAATTTTGCAAAAAGTAATTAAAAGTCAGGGAATTTTATCGGTTACTAGTTTACTGTGTTACTCAGTAAATAATTTGATATTAAAAGTGTCGATCTTGAAGTTATCTTTCGCTAT
>JAOCNB020196061.1:0-17056 GCA_026546465.2 Palythoa caribaeorum | reverse complement strand
GCCTGAGCTTGTTCTTAAATTGTTCTTAAATTTTGGCAAATTTGAGCCACGTTCTTATAAAGTTGTTCTTATAAAAATTAAGCGTGTAGTTTCCTAGCAAAAAATTATTTGTACTTCCTTTCTTTAATTTCGTCCAGCTGAGTAATTGAATGTCAGTGCTAATTCTATTTTAGAACGAAGACTGAAATGTGTCGACTCCATAAAAAACAAGAATCGAACCACTGCCGGTTTCCCCTCGTGTCTCGGTCACTGCTTTCCTTGTTTCACTGCATTACTAGCGTTTATCACAACTTTTGAGGTTAGTGCCCAAGAAACTGAATTTCTCGCGATTAAATTTATATCATTTAACAAAAACATGGTCTAGAAGAGTTTAAGGATAAATGCTATTAGTAAGAAAATGAAAAAAGTCGACGGAGCACTGCTGCATGTCAGAAGTTAATCTCATGACAGATAGAACTACGAGTCCATTATTTAAGTTTTTATAACCGTTTTTTCGTTTACAAGCTAAAAATGTTTTCTACAGAAATAAATTGCAAAAAGCGACCTTATTTTACGTGCGTAAATTTTTACTTGTTGCCGGATTATCTGACTTGAGGGTAAATACAGAATTCGGTATGGACTAAAATAATGGAGGCTTGGTTGTGTACGGGTGACTTAAAACGTAAGTTGGGTACTCGTCCTAGAAATATCCAAGTGTTGAAAATTTGTTACAACCCCCTTAAATGTGGCACAGTCCACGCAAAACGCTCAATACTTGTTCGTTTTGAACTCTGTACGCCAGCTTTTGACTTTTGAGTTAAAAAATGAACTGAATGTTTTTAAATTGTTCAAGCAACAACCGAAAACTCTAGGAAAGTGCATTCTCATCAATACTTCGGCGTCAATGACTTATTCAAACTCATTCAAGATTTCTGTATTTTAGATCGCTGTATGTCGGTGTATCGGTAACTGAGTAGTTATAACTTTAGAGAAACTTAAAGGGAAATGTTTTAGAATCAATATCATGACGTAAACAATCAAGTTACAGACTGACTGGTGCCACAGCTAAAATACATCTTTATCAATACAATATACCAATATACCACAACAATAAAAATTTTGTCCGCGTTGAAGATTGATTTAGATATTTAGACCAGCTCTGCATCTGTTTTAAATCGAGACGTTGGAAATAAAACTGAATTTGAAACTGGGGAAAAAACGGGCGTCAATTGTTCGACTCATAAATCTATCGATCTTTTAGAAAATGCCAAAATGAATCTTCCGTGGTGAGTGACGAGGAGGGAGGGGAGGGGAAGGGGACTAAGGGGGAGGATGCGGGGGAATAAATTGATTCTGCAGTCGTTAACTGAGAAACCGCGCATTTTCATCACTCAATCTTTTCTGTATATTTTGGTTACTCATAACTTTTAGCAACCCTGTAAAACCACAGAGACTCAGATTGATATTTTTAAAAAAACATAACTCATTTCTTGTTGAGCACTCAAAAGCCAGTTATGAATGCTGTCAATTTCTGATTTTTTAAAAGGAATTTAAATGAATCGCCACTTTATTGGGTCACAGTTCAACCATTACTAAGTCAAAAGTTGACAAACTTTATATGATATTGCCTTTTATTGGTATCTGATTGACAAAGTTTAGATCTTTTTTTGCTGAAAGCATTTATAAGCTACTACACTTAAGACTGAAAAAAATGGCATTAAGAAGAATTTAGAGATCTGCAAGATGAGAAAATACCAGTTGTTACTGGTTACTAAGCGTTTTGGTTAGCGCGTCAAACGTCTTCGATTATTACCCACAATGCATAATGATCACGGACGTGAATCAGTGAAAAACTTCTTTTTAAAATATTGCAATAAAATTTACGATCTCAGCCATTGGGATTGTGTACAAAAGGAAAAGATTGCTGGGAAGCTTGCAATTATTCCGTTCATATGCTGACATGGTTGCAATTTTAGTGACATTCACTTACAAAACTGTATTTGTCGAGTCGTCCAGTGCTGAATCATGAAACACTGATGACGTATCTTGTAAAAACTGTGGTCTTTTTTGATAAAAGCTGTAAAATTTATGTAAGACTCGTATACTTGAATATATTTCTTAAAAAGATGTCGAGTATTTGTTTAGAAAATGTTTCCAAAATGACAAAAATACCTCGCAGAGCACTTGTAAGTGAACTTAAATATGTTGCAGTTGGTTCAGTTTGGAAAAAAATATGATTCACAAAGGTTACGGTAGTCGATTGAAGGACGTGTCGAATGTTGAGGAAACGCCGATTACAATGGCGCAATGAATGTTCTCGTCGCCACTGATGGATGGAGTCAAAAATTTAAAACATCATGGTCCAGGAAAACTTTTTTTTCTTACTTTCTGTTCAGTAAATGCAAACTTACACCCTTTATCATAACAGCCTTGGACGCTGAAGACTAAATGCCTAAAATTTAAGAACAAACTAAGAATATAGCCGAAGCCGAGTCGGCAAGGAGAAGAACCGTTTATTATGAATACTGCAGAAAATCAAGAAGTGAAATAATTATTTCTCGTTCAGGTTTGATCAATACCACACCGCCTGTAAAACTGAAAACTAAAATGTGAATATTACAAGTACAATTTTTAGTTACATTTTTATCAAATAGCAAACTTCGGTAGATAAACAGTGTTTGGATGGCAGGCAGAGACTCAACTCGGTTTCAAAACATCTAGAGAATTATGAAAATTTTCGAATAAAAAATGTAAAAACATATACAACCCAAACTAACAATTATGCTTAAGAATATTATAACAACATTTCAGTCGGAAATACTGAACCTAATTGGTAACATTCAGTCTCAACCTAAAAATTGGTAGCTGCTATTAAAACCATCTGCATCGACATTTATTAATTGCCGGCGGAACATGCTCTCGCATCAAGTCAATACCAGTTGTATATCAGGAATAAAATGCTCCCTTTACAACAGAAACTGAAAATTGAAATTTCAGAACCGCTCCGTTTCGCCATCCAAAATGCACCAATTACAGAAGAAAACAAATCACAAATCTATCTCTGTAGGAAATCTTGTTATATTATCCGCCCCTACAATTCTCAAAAATTGCGTTCGAAAAGAATCTTTGAAATATTCTTAAATCCCAACAAGAAGCTAATGAGATAAAAGCCATGAAAAGACAAACAAAACAAGAAACCATCATAAAGACGGAATTTGTTTTCAAAGTTATATTACAAATCAATATTTTTTTCAAATCGCTATTGCTTTAACACCTTGGAATTAAATTGTGGCTCAGCGTGTCACCAGGAATGAAATTTTCATCACCTGGGGCCACTGACGTCACACAAAACAATCAAACAGAAATTTTCTCTTCCGCAATCACAAAACTTACGCCACAAAGTCAATTTCAATTGGGGAACTCAGCTTACATTATTTCAGTGGAAGGAACAACTGCGGGCAGAAATCTCTGCACGAAACGCACGATTTGTCATGGCATACATTTTTGGTTGTACAGCTCTGTTACTTTTCGTATTATTCATTTCAAAATAATTATTTTTTTGGTTAAACAGACGTTGCTGTCTAAAGAATTTCAAAGCAGAACAGAAATTTAATGATGAGTACACAAACAGATTTACTGACAAGCATGCTAATTTTTCTAAAGATGTCAAATTTGTACGATTATAGTTCCCACGCAGACAAACAAAGTTAAAACGATTTGTAAACACACTTGTTAGTATTTTTCTAGCAAAACCTTACGATCAAATAACAAAAACATTTCCTTTTCATCATATGTTAAAAAGTGTGACATACAACATTATTAATAATTAACCGTGTTAATTTATTACGGCTGATAAAAAAGAGATTTTAGAATTTGGCATGGGCTACTTATCGTTGCCACAATGAGAGGAAAATCCGCATTTTCAATTCAAAGCCAGGTATTGCATGAGCATCGTCATAAACTTGTGGCATATATTAAACACCATGAGATGAGCCAGTTTATGTGTATGGAAACATTTGCGCTTTTTGAAATTTTATTTCAAAATTCATTTCAATATCTTTCGCATTTAGCCAAAACTCTGTTGTTTATAAGTGGGTAGTGAGTAAATAAATCAATATAGCTAATTTCTCTCTGATTTAATTGTTCTGTGCCAAAAACCTCTTCGATTACTCAATAGTTTTTAAGATTGAGACAAGCTTTTTTATCTTAAGTTTAATCCTCTAATTAGCTTTGAAGCCCATATTGTTTGGTTCAATTTATTCAATTCCTAAACAAGTGCAGTTCATCCGCATAGTCCAATTTCAGCTACAGAAAAACTTTCATAAATTTACTGCTGAAAGCACAGTAAGGTCTAAATATCCCATTTTAAAAGGATGTCAACAACACCAATATCATCAAAGGTTTCTACAACTCCAATTGTCACCATCATTATCATTTATCCCCATCATCATTATCAACTATTCCTATCATCATCATCATCATCATCATCATCATCATCATCAACTATCCCCATCATTATTATCAACTATCCCCATCATCATCAGCTATTCCCATCATCATTATCAACAACTATATAAATCATCATCATCAACTATATCATTCATCATCATCATTTATCCCTATCATCATTCATCAACTGTCTCCATCATCATTATCAGCTATCCACATCATCATCATCATCGCCAACTATCCCCATTATCATCATCAACCATCCCCGTTATCATTATCAATTATCCCCATCATCATTATCAGGTATCCCCATCATCATTATCAACTATTCCCATCATCATTATCAACTACCTTCATAATCATCATCAGCTATCCCCATCATCATCACCATCGCCAACTATCCCCATTATCATCATCAACCATCCCCATTATCATAATCAACTATCCCCATCATCATTACCAGGTATCCCCATCATCATCGCCAACTATCCCCATTATCATCAACTATCCCCATCATCATCATCATCATCATCATCATCATCATAATCATCATCATCATCGCCAACTATCCCCATTATCATCATCAACCATCCCCATTATCATTATCAACCATCTCCATCATCATTATCAGGTATCCCCATCATCATCATCATCATCATCATCATCATCATCATCATCATCATCGCCAACTATCCCCATTATCATCATCAACTATCCCCATTATCAATATCAACTATTCCTGCATCATTATCAACTATCCCAATCATCATTATCAATTTTCCCCATCAACTATCATGATCAACTAATCTTCATCAACTATCATCATCATCATCATCATCATCATCATTCTTACCAACTATTGACATTAAGTATCCCAATCAACTGTCATCCTCGGCAATCATTATTAACTTCCCAATCAACTATATCCCTCGGCTACAATCTCCATCAACAACAGAATTGTCAGCTATCCAGCTCAATCATTTATTCTTATCAACTATCATCATTAACTATCAGCAATCCTTATCGATAATCATCATCAACTTTAATCATTAGATATCGTCCCTTTTATCATAATTAAGTCAAGTGTCAATCACAAGCAAAAAACTGTAAATTTACAAAACATTTCGAGCACGTTTAACAAAACTGCAAAGAGTTTTATATTTTTACAGTGCCGAGAGAAACAACATCGCCAGAAAAGTTTACAATTGCTGTTATTATTATCATTATTATTATTACTATCATTATTATTATCTGATTATTTTCAACTGCTACATACACAATCGGTGATAGAAGAAAGTATTTATGTCTCATGCTACAAGTACACGTACGTTTTAACAAAATATCTACCACGACTATTAACATTAAAATCTAATGGTTTGAGCAACAGGAACTGGAGTGATTGAAGCAATAAATCTTTAGGTTATAAAATACGAAAAATGTATATTAAAGCATACCCGAATTTACAATCAATGTCCGGTTTTCAATCTAAACAATACTACACTGAAATAAAACAAATGAAAACAGTCGCGACAGCAATTCAGCGGATAACTAGAATTTAACTTCGTCTACAATCTGAAAACTATCCGTAATACATACACAATGATTCTATTCAATGACAATGTAATAAAACTATTCGCAGCGTCGAGAACAATTAGCTGAATTAATTATGAATTGGGGAAGGCGGTAATTAGAAATGTTCGAGAACGAAGTCACTTGCTTTTCACAGACGGCAATGTACAAGTAATTGCTTTCAAAGGCGACAATCTCGCGGTGAAACACGGCACGATCAATCAACGAAGCTAAACCATAATTTCTTTCCTGTAAACATTGGTTGTCAGTAAAGAATTGTGACAGCTACACTTGAGTGGGTTTCCTGAAACGGATATACAGGGAAAACACCAACAGTTTAAAGGTTTCCTACGAGGGTCTTACGTTTACGATCTGTGGCGAATATTCTGCATCATTATCGTACAGATTTCACAAAGAAAAGAAACGTCATGTAGCGTGTATTCCCGCGTCTTTAATTAAAGAAATATATACTATTCTAAATTTTATTTTTGTTTGAGATTTGTTTTGGCCAACGGAATAAGACTAAGAATGGCCGCAAGCCGAGAGACGGACAACACGTCAATGGTTTTTTAAAAATACTTTCTCATTTGTGTTGTTCCCCACAATAATCTCGTCTCTGACGCAGAAAGGCAAATTAAGGGTCTGTATTTTTAGAGGGAGTTTACAGATCAATATAAAACCTTTCTTGTTATTATCATTCATCAAGCGATTATCTACTCCCGAAATGCGAAGCCAAATTCTTGACGAAAATAAAAAAAATATTACTGACTAGAGAATATCTCAAAATGGGCCAAAACAAGTTGATAAACTATTACATGTCACGGCCGTGGTGAAATTAAGGGCTTCGTTTACTTCAGAACTCAGGGAAACGGCGTGATTGCCCATTATTGAATGAATATGTGATTTTCTCATTTCCGTAGGAACTGTTGCCTCGTAGAAACACGAAGTTTAAAGCGCCAAAATCTTATTGGTTTTCATAAATTTTGCTTTCACACTTTCTTCTGAAGATCTGATAAGAATCATGAATATTACATCTTGATGGTAATGAGAGAAATAATATGTCGCACGGGGGGTTGGGGGTTAAGGCCGGAGCTGTGAAAAATATTGCGAGATTTTGGCGTTTTTTTTTCAGTGAAACTATGGTAATTGAAAGGCTTCCACAACTATACTAGGCTTTAACAATGACATCAAAACAGCCATTATTTACTCTTGTTTAAATATAAACATAAATTTGACATCGCTCCCACACTAAATCTTTACGGCCTGATTATTTTAGCGTAAGTCTTTTGCGGGAATTGATCTTTGGCAAGTTTTACTTATAGCACGTAAGGACAGATATAATCTTTGATCTCAACAATTTACTTACAATATTTATTCTCAGACATCGAATAGATCACCACAAAAATTAACTGTTTGTCCTTTTTTAATATTTTATTTCTTTAGATCGAATTATTTCCAACAGCGCAGAGAGTTGCGAGGATTTCATGACATCGCACAATTCCCAAGAGATCAATATAAACGTGTCCGTATATTTTTATCCCCAAAGTGAAATCATAAACCGTTGATTGAACTTGGCATCTTGAGAGTTTGTTATTCCGAAATGAAAGAAATTTATCAAGCGTTGAATTTCTTCAATAACAAACTACCGACATTTCCCGAACTTGGTATAAAAAATAAATGAAGTGTGTGCCTTGAAATCGTAGACAACTCGCTGGACAAGCCACATATGTACATAATATTTACATCTTTCTTAACAGGCAAAAATTTCTAGCGAATAAACGAACGGGCATCGAAGCCAGTTCATAATGAAGTATTATTTAGACTGCTTCACAATATCTAAAGAAATACTACAATTCCCCCCAACACCAACTATTCTGTGACCCGTACCTGTTCGCGAGCTTCATATAGCTGTTCAGCTTGGCTGATCACAGAGTTTTCGTCCAAAGATTTACCTGACTCTGTCTGCGATGGTTTCACAACTTTGGTAAGCACTGAACCTGTCTAAAATCAATATAAAAAAACAATTCCTGGACACATAAATAAATAAATTCAATTTTTATGAATTAATGCCAGAAGCGCGGTGAAAAAAAAATCTCAGTAAAATTCTCAGTCGCAACACCGGTGACTCATTTTGAGATACTTTCACCGATAGAATGCACTTACACCATTTCCGCTCTAAAATAACAAATTTGTACCTGGTTTGTTTTCAAGTCCACGGCGGCCCACGAGAGTGAAATAATTTCTTCCTCCTCTGCTTCGCTGTCTAAGCTTTCAACTCGAGCAACCGTACAATGAAAACACACGAGCTTGTCGAATGAACCCATGTTTCGACAGTACCGGAATGGATCAAGGATATGTTGTTCTGAGCGAGCAACACCGAGTCAACCGTGTATTGAAGATCATGTGAGAAAACCGGCATCTCCGCTCCTCTGATTGGCTGGCACCCAGTGTGGGGGTTGTCTCTTTTGCCACGTGGATTAAGAAATAATTATTACATTCGAATCGGTTCCGTTCACAACAACTGCACGACCGACTGAAAATTTGCAGGCCGGGCAACCGAAATTGTTGCTGTGCAATTCGCGATCACTATCCAAAGAGGCGAAAAGAGATGAGTAAATCGACGAAGCGATATTCATTTCAGGCTGCGATAAAATTTGTTGTGATGATGTGAGAAGGGCTGACAAATTTGTGCCCAGAATGTTGAATAAGATCATAACAAGGCCGGCCTGGCAACATTCCCCGCAGATGATGAATTTTACACTTGGTGTTTGGCGTTATGGGTTTGGTCTTTATGTTTTCAAGCCAGTTGGACCGCAAAGTAAATGGTAATTCAGTTGGCGCTACACCTGTGTGAGGGATAAAAAGTTTAAACTGAAGACGACTGGCGTTTGTCGCTGTCAGCGATGTCACCCAACCGACATTCTTACAAACTATTCATGTCGCAATCATAGTTCAATTTGTGATCTTTCTTTGTGATATGCTGTAATTCTAACGAAATAATGAAATTATAACGAAGAATTCATCCGTTTTATGACAAGTCGAGTGTTTGTGTGTCATTTACTAACCCGAATTATTTTAAAAGCAACAAAGTGAATACTTTTTCCCCGGGATTTAAGCACCTGCTACTCGGAGAGTAAGTCAACTTTTCAATATAAGTTTGGGAAATAAAGAAAACGATTTGTTCGTAAGAATAAACTGATTATGAAGGATACCAAGTCGACCAAAGCTGAAATTGCAGGGCGGGCAGTTTACTGATAATTGTCTCAAAAATATTTCGTTTAACCATTCGACGTGATTGATAACGAGTAAATAGCTTAAAACCGCTTTTCATATGAAAGCGAACAAGAAGACAAACGGTAAAGAAGTCGATTAGTAACCACATGTAAAATGCTGCTATTTCAGTACTTGACTTGAAAAGTTGAATTCATTTTCGCATTATGCTAATAAATATCGTTTGGAAGCTCTTTAATCCGTGGTCTGTCGCAACTTGGGAGAAAAAGTAAGATGGAACTCCCTGTTGGAGTTCCGAAAAGTTTTGAAAGAATTTAAGGATTTATTCAACGACATGACATTACGGAAAAAACTGCGCGCACCAGAAAAGCTATAGTGTCTATTGTACGGAAATAAAACTTTTGTCTGTTCCACTTCTATATAATACTTGGGATAATTATTTTTCGTGAACCACTCGCGTTCCAAGCAATAAATTATACGCACGCATGGGCAGCGAAAATAAAACCATTTTAAAATGTACCTCTCGGGCAATGTTTTCAACCATTATAAATGAGACAGAAAGAATTTGTGAGTTAAAATTACGACTGATACTCAATAAACCACAAAAAAAAACCAAAATGTTTCCCGTATAATTCTGTAACTTTATCTTGTAACTGTTAGAGAAAATATGAAGCGAGTACTTCCTACTGTAAGATCCCGCCCTGTGGTTATAGGTTGAGCGTATCTCTTAGCGGGGGGGAGCGAACGGAATAACATACCAAATTCTGGTTAACTCGATTGTAAACCATCTTTGAATTTCCCAATGAAGCACGTCGATCTATACAGTTTTAGTCAAACGCGCACACTGTTTGCCGTCCGAGCCCCGCTGCTTAGAAATACATAAACAACAAAACATGTCCTTACAAGAACAGCAGCGTCCGTTTGCGCGTCAAGAGCTCAAACACAGCAGAACTGACCAGACACAGTTCATAGTTCGAATATTATCTGTTGTTTTTAAATGTCTTACGGCCCAGTCTTAAATTTCTTGCTCTTTAAGAGCAAGCTCAGAAAAACGCAGTATTAAAAAAATAAAGAAAAAAATTTAGACATGAATGAAACTCAGTCACTTTTTCATGCCCTGCCATTAATATTCTATGGTGTTTGTTTACTTGGAACTAAAAGTAGAATCCAACAATTAATACATGTCTTTAAGAAATCGTGTACCCAACGATTTCATAAAGCGAATTACAGTTGTATTGGATGAAGAACCAAGACTTGAAGTTGAAATGAAGACTCCTTCATTTGTAACACCGGGTCTATTACAAGGCAACCGATGGGAAACGAGTTACTGAAGCAACGCAATATGATTTTTGTGGATTTTAATTTCGCTTTCCTTTACGAAAAGTATTTAAGCAATGACTACGGTAAGTAATATGCACTTTATTGACAAAATTCTGCGTGGGAAGTTAAAATGATTTAGTATCGGGGAAAGAAAATTGCGACTACTGACAGCCAATACTGTAGTAATATTTCGGTGATCTCATCTCGGCTCCGTTTAGATCCCCGAAAATTACCATTTGACCACACCAAACGAGAAAAGTTTCACGAGAGATCTAAAAAATACTTTTACAACAGTAACGTTTCCTTGGTAAAGATTTAAATAAATTCGTCAATTCAAGCTAAACAAACAAGTATTGTTAATCAACGCTTGACAGAGGAGAACGAATAAATTTTGAAAAACTATAGTCTCTGGGAAACGCCAAATCTCAATAATCTGTTCTTTGAGATCTTGCAGTAAATTAAGTATGGACTAAAGGTTTAACTATCGTTTAAAAAATTTCGTGTAGAAAATAAGATGTTTCGGAAAATTTCAGAGAACGATAAAAGTTTCCTTTGTCATGACTTGAAAGGTTCTTTCGACAGAAGAGTATTATTTTAAATAAAAAAAAGTTTCAATCAAGCGCTTTGTATTTATAAAAAAAGCATAATAAATCTTGGGAAATTCATAGCAGAAGTTGTCCAGAATACAGCCTTGATGCGTTCAATTTATTCGTACAAAGATTGGTCATCAAAACAATTAGGATACAATTAGGGAAATACAAACATGTTTTTTGGAAAGGTAAGCGATCGAACAATACGAGGCGAATGAAAATTCAGACAAAATCATCTCAAAAATAATCACCATACACAGCGAATCCCGACATCAAACCGACACCTATTGTTCGGGACTTTCAATTCAAACCAACACGAGACCTGCTGATAAGAACGAAATACAATAATTGGGAAATCCTCAAAATGCAGTTATTGTCATAAAGAGAAATCTGTCAAACTCCAAAACAATGAACGCCCACACCCAGCGCTGACAGAAATCGTGGCACTTATTTATTCGAACTGTCACGAACGGTTTGAAAATCCTTCATCTCCGTGCAAACTTCAACAAGTGTTTGGCAAAGTTGGCAAAGCATTATTAAAAGTCGCGAAATTTGTCGCCTTGTAACCTATAGCGAATTTGAACCATTTAGTAAAAAATATTTGACTTTAAAAGTACACCAATTCTTTAAAAAAGTGCAGAGACCCAAAGATTATACTGTTGTGATATAAGGGCAACTGTAATTATTCTTTTGAAATAGACACCATAACATCGCAAAAACGCAGTCGAGTTACCGCGAATCTAATTAAAATTTTTAAGAGGAGACACTCCTTTGAGAAATAAAACTAGTTCACACTAAATTAAAATAGATTGTCTTAGTAAAATAGTTACTTTTGATTGAGGCAATAAAATAACATGTTACAGCGATATCGCTTTAAACTTTGACAAGAAAATGTAGATAGCTTTACAATGTGAAAACAATGTTTTTCAGTTAGAAAAATGTTTATGTCTAAATTTTTAATTTTAAGGCGTTTCCATGTAAAAATATCCGTTCGCAATGTCTGTCCCAGCCTTCATTGCCCTAACCCTGCCTCTCCCAATGCCAAAGAAGAATCAGTAACGCCTAGATTATATAACAATAGCTGACCTCAAACCTAGACATCTATCTCCGGTGGGAATCACGAGCTATTCTCAACAAACAACTCAGGCACTTGCAAACAAAGCCACAGCTATATTTTCCAGGCAGAACTGAAGCAAGACAAAACGACACCACTCACGAACGAGTCACTCATCAATTGGTACTACGTGCTTTCATAAGCAAAGCGACCACAGCATTTTCCAGGCACAAGCCACTCATATGCTTCTTCGTTTTTTTTATATAAAAAAAATACGTAAACGCCCTGGCTGAGATTTGGTCAAAAATTTAAATCAAGTTAAGTACAAGTTCAGTCTCAAATCAATAATTTTGTATTTGATTGAAGTATTTAACTGAATCACGTATCTGTAAAGTTGTAAACCAAGACCATGCACTGATTGTATTCCACTTAATTTTAAAAAAACAGAATTTTTGTTTTTAAACAATACATCAACTTCAATTAAAGGGAAACTTGCGGTTATCACAAGATTTTAATTTGGAAATAAGAACAACTTGAGGTTGAATGTGCTAAAAAGTTAAAACCAAAATTTACTGGTCTTTCCAAAAAGTGTGCAAATAGTTTCCAGACATCTGCACGACCTGGTACTTCACGTTCAAGCACGTAATAGACTGCCCCATGGGTTGAGTGTTGCACTGGAGTGTATTATATTATGACTGTACGAACAAAGCCGGCATGAATCTTGATCTCAAATACTATTGGTAATAAGGAAATTGCATAAAAACCTTAATCAGAAATCTTGGGAAACAAATAGAATGTCGACAGTAATTTTGGTATTGCTCAAGAGCTCTTGCGAAACAACTTCCTAGCACGTTCCTTTTGTGTTCCTGTTAACTACAAGTCTAACTAAACATGAATCTATATTTTCTAGACAAAGGATAAAACTGAGTGATGATAGTTCACCCATTGTTGTCTATACCAAATGATTTCGTAAAAGTTACCATTAAAAGCACTCACTAGACACAACACCAGTCTAGCTGAAAAAAAGCTGGTTTACTTAAATAATCCAATAACTTATCTACCAGAATAACGGATTAATCCAGGTTTAATGAAAGACAAGGTGGCGGGCTAAGGAGAGAGAAGTTATAGATTGGCACGCTTCTGTCTACTCAATTTCAGTGATAACAGGAAGTGGCTAAAAACTTTAAGTTTAACAGCAACAGACAAAATTGTTTCTGCTACCCTGGAACAAACGCCATTATTACACATAGATATACTAAACTGAAATAATATTTTTTTATGGGAGTAAAAGTATGTTATTAATATTTGCAGTTCTATCAACAGTGTTGGGAAATAAAAGCAATTAAGTTGTAACAAACTTGAAAAAGAAACAATCTGCACTTTATTTTACAGGGTTCGTACTTTTTTTGAACTTTTGAAATTCCATCACTTTTATTCATGAAAAATCACCATAGTTTTCAAACTAAACATGTTTCGGCAAATCCTTTGCCATCATCACCATCATGACCTTTCACAATATTTCATCACGTTGCGATGTTCAGTTCTTTGCCAAAATACATAAAAAAAACCTCAACTGACTCCTTTCCTCGCTCGCTTGCCAAGATGAAGGAAGAGGACAGCTGTTACGTAGAGATATTAGCGCAAATGAACGAGGTTTTTTATTCTTTATATTTTTTTTACAATCCTATCTAAATTGTGCCAATTTTCCATGACCCTAATCGAAATTCCATGACTTTTTCGGCCTGGAAAACGAATTCTAAAATTCCAGGACTTTCCAGGTTTTTAATGGCATGCGCGAACCCTGATTAAATCCGGCAGTAACTAGATTCATAACAAACAAGTAACTTCAACAACGAAGGTCAGCACCCAAAAGTATCGTACAATACGATCAAGAGAAGCATCAGTGTAAATTACTGACACAATCGTGAAACATCTGTACATATAACTAATGATTAGATTAGAATTGCTTTATTCTTTATTAATTCATTAATCAGTTTATTCACTCATTAACTTATTAATCATTCGTTCATACACAAATCCATCATCCATTCTTTATCCAATTCCATTCCAATCCATTCTTTATCCAATTCAATTCCAATCCATTCAACTCAATTCAATTATTTCTTCTATTTGCTTATTTCTGTTTTCATTCATTCATTCATTCATTCATTTACTCACTCATTCAGTAATTCACTCATTCATTCACTCATACATTCTCTCATTCATTCATTCACTCACTCCGTCATTCACTCACTCACTCATTAATTAATTAATCAATTCACTCACTCACTCATTCATTTCTTCTTTCAGTCTCTCTCTCTTTCTTTCTGCCAATTTTTTGACTGATGTTGTTAACTTCTAAAGAAAATTATTTGATTTTATACGAGAATTACTGACTGAATCACTCTGTTAACATTACTAAAAATCATAAGCCGACATTACTAAAAATTTGATCCAAAACATTGCAGATTTCACTCATAAAAAGTCCACAGTAACTTTCGACAGCTTCTGTGAAAACATATTTAAAACTATTTCCCCTCAATAAACAGCAACGACATCCATCAGAAAAACTAAGTAAGATTTGCTACGCAAAACGAGTTTTAAAATAAGTAATGACAACTTTTGTGAAAACAAATTAAAACTGTTTTTAGCCGATATGCAAAATCGTGGGTGGTACAAGAAATAAACTTAGCCGTACAAGCAAAATATGTCATTGTTTTATCAGTTTTGCTCACTTTTGAAAGGACTATAGCGGAAGTTAGCGATATTTCTACATCTTAATTTACGAAACTCGACACTCAGTCGGACCTCCCACGCCTAAATTCAAAACCTTCACACATTTTGTGGCAAGCAGTGTTCAATTAACTAAACAGAAAGTTTTTCAAGCTGTGACAACAATTCAGTTTCAAATTGACCCAATATCTCACAGGACTTTGGCGAACCACGAAATGCAAACTTAGAACGTTCGAATTATTTCAAAAAATCAGACTCTAGTTTCTTGTAACACTAAGTTATAATTTTCGCTAGGTTGTTAGACTTTTACACTTGTCAGAAAAAAACAAAAATGGAATTTGCACTTCCTGTAAATATAGCATATATATAAGGCAAAATGAAGAAGATATGAGTTTAGTTTTGATAGTTATATCTTTCCTTCATTTCCCAAATTATCGCAAGTCTTTTCAGTACTGAAAATTTAACACGTCACTTACTGTACAGTTCAAACACAAATGCCTGTAAAAAATCGAGCTAAAACGAAAGCCACTTTAGGCATTAAAGAGCTGAATGATTTGTGGCTAAAAAGAGAAGAGAACTGAGGCCAGGCTTAAAGACCTTCCATCACTTCCCATGGTACATTGCATATTCTGTATGATTACAGTGTAGTAGGCTACCCCGTATATCGAATGGCAACAACGAAATCAAAGGATTTTACTAAATGATTCCAACGTTCTTCAACATTTTAGTTTCAAACACAACAGTACAGATACAATGCGCGGCAAACGGTTTGTAACACTAAGAACTACTGCGTGTTTATAAAAATTGTGAAAAACAGAAAACATCGACCTTATGTTCAAAATTCTCGCAAACTGTTTTTTTTAATATTTAAATACGAAAAAAATAAAATGTGTATCATGCATATTTTAAGACCATGCAACAGTGCAATATTTTATAGACAACTACAGCATAGGCCAAAAATAACCCCTCAATCAGTCAGCTGGAGATGGAATTGTACCGCGCGCGATTACAATCGTATTTCATGAACTTGCTCGCAGTAGATGAAAAGAATTAGGACAAGTCTACAAGTAAATGATAAATTTTCAACCAGATGTGTTTTTTTGTGTAAACATCGAAATCCCCTCAAGCACACGAGTGTTAAAGTAAGGACCCATTCGAATTCAGCAAATAACCTGGAATATAACTTCTGACTGTAGAAAGGGAAACCGGCAAATCATACGACGAGTTCATAATTCACAACAAGATAGGAAAACAAATAGTCTCCTTCACAACATGTAGGACGAACGTACACGGCCCCAAAAAGGTATAGCCGCTGTTTGATTTGTACAAGGGTTGTGATCACTAAAGATAAACAGAAATATCTGGATTTTAAGGCTTATAATTTGCCTGGGGTGCCGCGCATAACAACAAGGGGAATATATGTAACTAGTTACATGTGTTTAGTGGTGATAATAGCGCCATTCAACAGGAAGGGGGGAGGGGTGGGGGGAGTTAGTTCGTGTCTTTGAACACCCCGTTAAAAATATGATATTGCTGCTGCCTCTCCAGAATCAAATGATTTTGAAAAGCAATTGTTATTTTATAAAACGTAGTCACTTTTATAGTTTTAAAGATTCCTGCACTAAATCTGTTAAGTTTAGATTTTCCTTTACTTTGAAGAAATTAAGAATTTTCGACCTTCATCTCTGATATTTACGGAGTAACGATAGGAAACATACCAACAAAAAATATCAAGGTTGCAAAAAAGTTTACCGTATTCATTCCTAGAATTCAGCCCAATAATTATGATCCAACTCAAGCACAAACTACTGCGGGACTGCTTGCTGTTCTTTCACGGACATTTATCAAAACTATTTGAAACGGCGAGTCAATTTTGAAAGATATTCATGAAACAGATGCAAACGAAAACAAGTAAAACATTCACACGTAATGATATTTTCAAAAAAATCCCAAGGCACAAAGAAAACTTTTTCTCAAGCCAACAGCCATCACTTTGGCTAAGCTTTTGCGATCCTTTTGGCTCACTGGAGACGGAGCTTATCTCCGATTTCTGTAGTGTAAGATGGATGAAGGGCACTGCCCCCCCATCCCACCCCCTCCTGGATGGGACACGAATCCATCGCAGGTTAGC
>JAOCNB020195448.1:0-17120 GCA_026546465.2 Palythoa caribaeorum | reverse complement strand
TTAACAAATACTGAAAGACACTATGCTTAAACACTCAAGTTCTGTTAGTTACGGTACAATTTATGCACTGTACACCTATTCTAAGATAAACAATGCATTGCATTTAACAAATACTGAAAGACACTATGCTTAAACACTCAAGTTCTGTTAGTTACGGTACAATTTATGCACTGTACACCTGTACTAAGATAGACAATGTATTGCACTTGACAATAGTGTATGATTAATTTTTTTTGAATCCCAATCTTCTTGTTAATAATAATTAGTTGAATGGACATTAAATCGCAGGAAAAGGGAGACTAGATCGATTAGCAGCAAAATTCTGCGTTCTGTGGCGTATTCAATCGCAGATCTATGAAATGTGAGATACCTGCGATTTAATACACCAGGCGCTGCCATTTGTCACCGCCTTACAGTGTTGCCCATTGCTGGGATCGGTGAATAAAATCCCAAAGTGTGTCCCGCTGTAGCTGTTAAGCTCATCCCTAAAGCTGATTGGTTTTTTGTTCACGATGAAATTTATTTAGCCAATCAGAGACGTATACGCCAGAAGCCATTCAAGCTGTAACATATAAAGACAGTATAAGCACTGCCTAAAAGCGGAGCTATGGTACCCTGTGGTATGATACGCAAGCACGCACGGTCGAACGACATTGCAAATTCAAGTCATTCAATGTGAACTCGAAGGTAAGGAAGAGCGGACCTCCGCTAAAACCCTTTACAAGGTTAAGACTGCAACAGCAAGTCTCTCGCCCAAAAAAGCCTGTCAACAAATGTAAACACAATACTTATTCTAGTCTTCTTAATATTTGATACTATCTGAAGAGGTTATTTCAGAACCTTTTCCGTAACTTTTAATTAATTCAACGACAACGGATTAAACAGATACATATTTCGTTTACTCAACGGTTATATAGATTTGAAGCGCCTTGGAAATCTTTGTACGCTACGATACTCAAAGTCAATGAGCTAAAATGTCGCACCCTCTAGGCTAATTTATTGAAAACAGAATCAATATAATAACAGTTTTATTAAATAAACCGCTCCTCGAACAATCCTATTACCAAAGAGCGAAAACTATTTCCTCTCAAATTTATCTTATTCCCATATTACGAAAAAAAAAACATTTAGCAAACTATCAAGAAAACTGCAACTTAAACGCCTCATGCACTCACTATCTAATCGGTGATAGTCGGTAAGAGAATTAAACAAAATACAATCTTTCATATTTTCTAAAATTAAAAGCTAAAATCAACCTATTTTCGTACGAAACCGAAAAAAAATATACAAGTTGGTTTCTACTTTTAAAACAATCAGATAACTTTTTCTCGATTTCTCGGAATAAATAGTCCACACACTTCATTAACTATCGATTCATAAACAGGGAATTCGAACTCAAAATCTAATTGTGAAATAGTCAAGACGCCATTTAAAATCAAATTTATGCCAGTAAATTGGTTTTGGATAATATTTAGCACAAAATGTATCCATAGTGTTTTAAAAACATTTGTGTTTTCCTCGAAAAAGTCCTGATTTAACTTACATTTTGACAAAAAATTTGGTCGGTTTACAGTCTAATCTCAGTCAAACACTACTGTAAGAAAACAGATAAAGACTTTTCATTTTTTCCTGGGCCGTTTTCTTTTTGTTTGTTCATCGAGTTAGATTTAACAGTTTTTAATATTTTGTTGTCAACGGCGTACGACTTTAATCGCATGGCGTTCTATATATTTTTGTATGGGAAAAGTTAAGAATGTAAATGAAATGTAAAATACAATTCAATATCGCCGCAAATCTTTGTCACATCATCTATTTTTAAATTTATGAACTTAAAGCGAACTAAAGCGAAAACATATCATTGACACAGAAAAAAGCGGTCAAAAAAATAATTATTGGTCCGTAGCCCTGTTCATTTTTTTTTATTTTTACCTTCATCGTTTATGCCAGTTTTGCTGATGCGTTAGTTTTCGATTCATTTGTACTTTAGACTTCCGATATGGTTTATCAAAAGGATTTGTATTCAAAATACTATTTAAATATCCATAGAAATATGGCAAACAAAGGACACTAAAGCGAACACATAACATAGACACACAAAAAAAGTAATGGCGTACGATGCCCTGTTTGAACCAGCTATTCACTCAAATTCGAAGGAGTTTCGTACAAATACAACAATTGTTATACTAAATTTATAGAAACAAAATATTCTTAAAAAATGGAAAACGAACACGTCATAGTGCATCTATGTCTATAAAGGCGAATCATTCATAATAAACCTTATTAAAAAGCGTCTGATCGACATTGTCGTATGTAACTGTAGATTTTAAAAGTAAGAACTGAAAAAAAATTTGTTTTAAGTGGACTTTTGACCCATGTTACAAGATGGCGAGCTTTTGAGTTTGACTCTTGATCAAGTTACGTAAGTGATATTTCCAGCGCAAAATTCAAATGAAAGATATATATATCTGTAAATGCGAATAAACAAACGTAGAAAATTTTCAGAAACATCTTCTTCGTCTACGATGTCAGGTTTTATTACTTTCATCAGTTCATCCTCTCTACTGCGACCGCACAAATAAAAATTTAATATCACCGCTTTGGGAATTGACATGTGATTGAAACGAAAAACACTTATTTAACTACAGTATTACGAAATACCCTGTTATCTTAAAACCAGAAAATACGTCTACTGGCGCTACATACACAAATCTATCCGACCTATAATTTTCAACCCAGTATTTTAAAACGGGTTCGCGCTAGGACAGAAACGTTATTACTTACAGATTATGAATGAATCCGACAAATACAGCTGTGTGAATGCATATTATGGCCTCGTTTGTTCCTCATCTCAAAATACGAAGCTCGGATATTTCATATTGTACAATACAATGGTGCGCCAAGATTCAATCGAACCACAGAGGGTCGTTTCGTTTACGAAAATTTCCAGTTGGATTCAGATCAAAAATCAAAACCTACAAGTTTTGACTCATGTCATGAGTCAATACACGACCACGCAAAAAATAAAACAAAGCCTTCATAGCGCTCAGTTTCAATAGAGTTTTGCATACTTATCTGAAGCGAACAAAAGTGTGAGACCATAAACAAAGCTTTCTGACAGCAAGAAGCTACAACCCTGAAATATAATTTTTATGTAAATTGTAATAAATGCAAAGAGCTTTTTGTTGTTTGAGCAACTAAAGAATTATTCGTATAAACAAAGTATGGCGCTGTCAACAGCCAATGAGAGCGACGACCTCTCGTATATATTTGTCGTTCGACAAACAACACCACTGCTGTCATGACGTTCAGAGGTCTACAATCATTCAGGAAACTCATGGGAATTTCAACTGCAATTTTTAAAGGATTTCATATTTAATTGCCAAAACCGTTACTTAAAATAGTTATGAGGAATCAAGAAAATATTAAAGAAAATTTGCAAATTAAATCAGGACAAGATTACTTGGCTATGATTACAAACAGATCTTAAAATATTTTCGCTGCGTCACGTTGTCTAAGAAACGATATTAGGAAAATCAACTGAATGACACCTAACGACACTTCAAAATAAAGTTTTAGCCGAGAACAAAAACATTCGAGGCCAAAAACCACGTAAAAAACTCTTAACACAAATCTAAACAAATATTTTCCACAGGGAAAATCTAAAATAGCATTTTCAAAATTTCTATTAGAGACTAACTCTCAGAGAATTTTTCTTTTATTTTATCAGGATCGACAACCTTATGGTTAAATTAAATGGCAAAACTTGAATATATTGTTTTCAACATGTTTTCAAATTTAGATAAATAAACAAATAAATACGGTTGTCCAAACCATGCGGCAGAGGGTTCGATACTTGTGAAAGCAGACTCTACATAAGTAAAATGAAACAAGCTTGACTGCTCTTCGCCGCTAAAACGCTTTTCAGGCGAAGTGTCACTTTTCAAAAGAAGCGTGCAGCAGCATCGCTACACGAAACCAAGCGTAGCCGTATAGTATTTAAAAAATTATTGCAAATGAATTAATTTTGTCTACAACCTTTTTAATGCGATTATACCAAACTAAAAATACGCAAAAGACGCTCTCTTAAATATAAATTCTACATTCTCTTCGAATATACTTTTTGTTTATGCCTGACAAAGCGAACCCCTACAAAGTTAGCGAATTTAACATGAGCTTTCAGTTCATTTTAGTTTCAAAATACTTGAATGCATTTCACGAAAAATCTTCAGAATGGCGCAAAGGCGATCGAGTAAGGAAAAATAATGAACGACAGATAAATATTTTATGACAATGAAAACCATTGAAGGCACAAATTTCTCGCACAATTGCGTCACTGGTTTAATTCAGATATTTTTGAAAGCACTGAAACTTCTGTGAGAATATATATTGATTAAACTGATTGTTAAGTGGGTTAAAAAGCAACTCACAACGACGACACTAAAACAATAATCATGCTGAAAATTTTGGTTTCGGCAGTATTAAATGTCGATTTTTTTTAATACATTAAAATCTCAACAAACTCGGGTAAATAGGCAAAATTTGAGTCAGTTACGTATGCAAAACATATAGTTTTAAAATATCTGCTAAAAAATAACACTCGGTTTTTTGATAGCACACATGTACAGCGAATTATTAACCACGTACACCTGGTAAAAAATAGTTCTTTCATTTATGATTTTGCTACTGTTTTTGTGGTATACCCATTGATGCTCTTCAGTGCCAGTCCGTTATTCGATCAGTAAAACATGTTTGATGTACGAAGACTGAAGACAAGAAACCACATTACCTAGAATTTGCTTTCTAATCTTATGGCAATAAGAACCGTTATCAAAACATAAAACAAAACAATATTAGAAAAATAATCATAAGATTCAGTTAGAAAGCAAAGCCATTAACGCATAATTTACTGTTTGACGTTTCCGTGTCTCGACAACAAGGAGCCGATTTGAGTTTTGGTTTATTGCTAGTTCTGTGTGTTTGTATTTGTGCCTTTAGCTCTTGATTATACTCTATTAACATTTGCTTTAAACGGAAGAATTATACATTTCTTTCTGTGGCGAAATCTATGGCCCAGTCAAGCTTTCAATAGTGTCGATAATTACTGCCACGATCACAATTCTACCATCAGTTTCATTTACGTCCGAGGTTTTACATAACTCGTACTTTGTTCATTTCTCCTTTTTTACTGTGATTTCTTGTATTTGTGATTATATTTATAATTATGCGTTTTTGTATATGTTCATGTGCTGATCATAATGTGTGTGGTTGTTTGTGTACATTTTTGTGAATTTGTGTGACTGTGTTTTTTTATGGTTGATTTCCTGTTACGGTAGTTCAATCGTGAACTGAACAGTGATTACATTACATTACATTCCATTACACTGCCACAACGCTGAATTTAATTACGTAAAATTAAACATTTTTTACACTTTCTTCTCCACTGATTTTAAGCCGAAAATATTTTTGTGATGTGACTTCAAGAATAAAAAATAATTACATGACAAACACGTTATAATACAAAAACCAAAGATTTTCGAAAACGTAAAGTTAATTTCTTTTGAAATATGAGTAATGCTACCAGGATATTTTACAACATGCATTAATCTTACAAAATATATCGCTATAAACCAAACACAGCGTGTTTCAGATTCAGAGTACCTCAATTCGTATTCAAATCTGTACAGACATTAAAATATATGTAAAAAACAGTTACGGTTGATCAGCAGATCGACTCGTCCATCCCATTCACATTTTAATACAATACAATATTAAAGTTTCTTAGTGTTTCACGGCAGTTTATAATAAACAACTAGAGACTTCTGTATTGTTATTTTTTTGTCAGCTTCTCTGGTTTTTCCCAAATTAAATGTCTTTCGTTGTAGATAAAACTTGTAAAAATAAAGGATAATTGCGGAAAAACGATAAAACTTTCATTTCCTGTAAGCGCGTTCAAGTAGAATTCTTTTTATTTTTTACATTTAACAACCAAACGTTCTCAAACTCTTAACATGATTATAAACTTTGTGCACATACTGTAAGTTATCTGAAACGATTTTTAAGATTTCAAAAACTTTGTTTGCATTTGTAGGAAATCGATGCATTTTCCATCACACTCAATTACCAAGACAAAATGAGAATGCCTATAGATGTTATTCATCGGCCTGCCGCACGAAGACAACAAAATCCTACGTACCTTCATGCAATTTATCATTCGTAAATTGACTGTTTCACTGACAAGAGTAACCCGGTTGTATTTACACAACTGGTAGTATTGGTATTTCAAATTATCATTCGCGCGACTGTGTTTATATGAAACAACACGTCATCGTTTATTTCATCAGTTAAAAATATTGTTTAATAATCACGCCATATCTATTTATAATTAATACCTGTATAAGTGTAAAAAATTGCATGAGCTACAGTTAAAACTGTTCTCAGAACAAAAATGTGACCACTGGTTAATTTTACTGGGTCACATAAATCAGAGGTTTCAAAATATGTGATGTGGCTTTGCTTTCGACCTTTACTATATAGGACCTCGGTTGTTGTCTGAAAATGTTTACTCACCTATCAAGTTTATATCCGTAGCATATTGATTGTGAGCACCTATTCGGTATACTTTAAAACGTTTGCAATGATTTAACACTCTTATTCTAAGTCACTTTCCAGGTTATAGAAATTTGGATAAAGGCAATCACATGTCATCTACGACTATCATGTTCTTGTTTCTTATTCCTTATTATGGATTACGTGACATCAATTTTGATACCAAAGGTAAATATGGATATTTATTGAGCCACAGGAATATTTAAAAGATTTTCAGTGACAAAAGTTCGATACGGAAGCAAGGCCATCCGATAAGATATCCAACTTTTCATTTTCCATTTTCAGATCTTTTTGAAACCTCAGACGATTTTAATAAGTTACAACTATAAACCCCATCATTAACACAAATACATCAATTAGATTCGTTCACATGATGTTCATAAAAAGAACACATGATGCCTTGTGATCTTTAGACCAATACTTCAATGTTCTTAAACGAACTTGATAATTTTATTATCAGCTGCTATTCGTTTATCGTTATTGAAATGCTAAATCATGACACTAACAAAAATTAAAACACTGCCGTTTCACAAGACTTGGGAGACTGTAGGCGAAGGTATATTAGTTTTTAAAAGCGTCTTTTCAACACTCGGAGTTAAATATATCTCAAAACTGTATCAAACACAAACTAAGACAAATATATTCTCACCTTACCTTAAGAATCAAGAACTAGATTGCTGTGACAGGTCATCAGGGTAAATTGCTAACTCAAGAACAAAACAAGCATCGTGTCCTTCGATTAAAGTCACAAACTAAAAGGACTGTCTGCGGACATGTCTGTGTATATGTATAATCCCGGATGTATGGAACTGACTTGAGAGCTCTCATGACATGAACTGATATAGCAAGTACGACAAACACGTGTCATGAGATTCTAAGAAGCTAGATAAACAGGATAATACCGCTTAGAATCGAATAACGGAATGCTAAAGGTGAACTATACCACAAGATTTTAGTTATTAAAACAATGCCATAGTTTGGGATTTTTAAAAAAGACATCCTTACAGCATCAACTTTAACTAATAGTACTAAATCAAAAGTATAACTTAAAGTTGCATCAAATTAAGCCGTCAAAGGTTTACAACAAAAAATTCTACAGAAAATCGCCTGAAAATATGAACCATTAACAATACAGTCACTAACCTTAAAAGCTTCAACAGCCGAACAGTTATTAGTCATTTTCCAAGCAAACTGGAGTTTGTACCAGTATTCAAATGAATTTAAACAAAATTCAAACTATATTTACGGTCATTACAAGCATTTTTGTTCCGTCTCTTTCTTTCCAGCTTTACCCCGGATCGTACACCTTTTTATATAAACGTACAAGCACGAAGTTGAAAATTGGCAACTATTTAATAACATGCTAAGAACATAACCATGGCTTAAGAAAAACGAAACACTTTTACTGTGGAAGCTAAACAAAATTACATAATTTTTCTATCATTGTAACATCTCCTGTGTGGTGTTGGCCATTAAATGCATACCAACAATCTCTACAAGATTATCCGGGAGTCTCCAGATCTTAAACTCCGTCTCCCGATCTCCTGGATTAGGCCTCAAATCTCATGGATAATTTTCGATTTCTACGTAAACTTGTTTTCTCATAGTCGGGGTCTAAATTTTAAAAACATCTTTTCTTTACTTCTGCTTTGGCTATATTATTCCCGTCTCAACACCCAGAAAAACTTCTTTTCACGTGTTCGCGTACGTCTATGGAATCAGATGCCTGCTCATATTAGAAATTCATCAAAAAAGCTTTCAAAAAAGCAATTAAGTCAAGTCTACTCACGAAAATTTACATGCTAATGGTACTATATTGAAGTCTCTAAACTTTATAATGGCATGTTTCTGTGTCAAAATCTCACAGTATCTTATAGTACTGCAGTATTTGCTAGTGAATATTGCAATTATCTTCCTACAAGTAATTTATCTCTACTTGTGTTGTTTTACACCTCCGTTTGTATTTTACCTTTTTTGTAACTTAATAGTCGTACGTTTTTAGCCTGCCTCGACTAACATTAAAGCAATTTGCAGGCTAAAAAGATCTGTAAATTGTATTATATTATAACAATAAAATTATGTTATGTTAAAATTATGTTATGTTACATTTAAACGACTGCATATTAAATGAAATATGTATCGCATTGTGGTACAGCGGTCCATGCAGCAAGAATCAAACATCGTGCGCTCTGGAAGTTTATGTATGATGGATTATTTTTTGGATGTTGTCTTTTATTTCGCAGTATTTCTCAGATTCGGGCTCCAGATTTCTAAACTCTGGGGGTTGGCAGGTATGTAAGTGTAAACTTTTCAAATACAATTTGTAGTTATATGAATCTTTTCAGATAAACATGTCTGGACATCAGACCGACAAAAAAGCTGTTCCACAAACATTTTAAACAATTATTCCACAAAAGCGCGTTGGATATGAGGTGTATCCAACAAGCCGTGAGTAAAATGAGTACTTTATTAAATGCAAATCACTAGATATACGAGTCAAAATGATTTTTGAAACTTTTAGGTCCAGCATATATGTTGTCATTTATTAGAATTTATTATTCAATTTTCATACACTGTACAAATTCCGATTTTCTGATTGGCTGACTTGTACCACGTGTTACTGGGTTATGACGAAACAACCACATTGACGTCTTTGGCTGACTCAAACTTTGACGATTTGTCAATTTAGAAACTTTTCAAATTCATTCATCAGTCAATTAATCATCATGTTCATATATTACTGAATATATATAGTTTGTAAAAATATGATTAATTTTGCGTCAACTTTGAAACTCACTAATATCAACATTTTGTCCGGTTTGCTTTGTATATTTCGAGGTTTCGACGCAATACTTCTTTGTGCAGTCTATTTAAATTGAATAATAAAAATGTTAACGCACTCTTTGCTCGTGAATTGTCGGAATTTACCTGCACTCGTTCAATAACAATGAACTCGAACTTTTGAATACTACACTCGTCCAAGCCTCGTGCGGTATTGAAATTTCTCGTTCATTGTTAGTGAACTCGTGCAGGTAAATCCCGATAATTCATTCACTGAGTGCTTTAACCTCTAAGTACACTCCAGTCGAGTGATTTCGCGGGCTTTTTGAGGTACACGCCGACACACGTCGAAATTTTCGCACCTTTCACTAAATAAGTTTGAAGTTTATGTTTCCTGTGTAATACACCGATTTGCGACGTTTTTGTTTGGGTTTTCGAAATGAAAGGCGACCGGGTTTCCTGTTATTAAAACTGAACTGTTTGTTTTGGGGCGACAAACACAAATGGCAAAACATTGCAGCACCGACCCCTTTCATTGACAAAAAGGCGATGTTTTATTAATCGAGCAACCTCGCTGTCTTGTCCCCGTATGAAACACTTCAGCCACTCTAGCTCTTTTAATTCTTAATAGAATTATTTAACTAACTCCCGATGAACTGCTGATTAATTCTAAAACAAGTTAGGATGCTAACCCTTATTTTACGGTTTAAATCAGTTCAACTTTTGAAAATTTGCATTGAATCAATGAATGTTTAGCTTGTTACTGCTGAAAACTACTGTATTCAGTTTACTTTATTCACTTTAAAACAGTTCCGTTCAATTTATTGCGGTGCTTTGGGTGTTTCTAGTTCTCTGGAAGTGATTTCATGCCGTTTTGTTGATTCTGAACTGAGTTACACACTTTTTTTTTATAAAAAACCAGTAAATTTTGCCGAGGCTTATTGTTCTTAATTTTTGGCAATTTCAGCCTCAGTTTGTTCTTAATTTTTTCTTATTTCTGTGAACGGTTTTTATTGAAGAAAAAACAAAATAAAACAATGTATTGGAAAATGAAACGCCTTGCGCCACACATGTATTGTACCGCTGAATTTAGAGGCGAACTACCTTCATTGTTTATTTTAAACAGATGTTTTATTTCCGGGCCGAAAAGCTTTAGAAATTTTACGTTTTCCGGTATGAATTGTATTGAAAACTTGTAAACACGTATCTGGTCTTGAATTTCGTAGCTGTTTTCTATATATGGTCAAACTGATGTATATGACCTAATATACAGTAAATAGGGAAAAACTTAAAACCCTCTAAACTTAAACTCAATATCCAGTCATTGTGGTTTGTTATTAATAAAAAGAATTATAACAATTTTATTGAAACTACGTGTTCATATTTTCTATAAACTGTAACCATGCAGTTCCAACGAATGTTGAGCAGAGAAGACTGTTTTCATTTTAAAGTCTTGACTTAAAGTTCGTTTCTTTTTTAAAAATCAAATCTGGATTGTATGAATTTCCGAAAACTCTGTACATTTGTTTTACTGGTCAGCGGTGTGGCTACTTAGTGCGGGAAAATCAAATCAAAATGGCGTCAAGACAAAAATCCGATTTTGGATTGGTAAATAGAACGCAGAAGCGCAGAAAATTGCTTGCATTGTTTGGATTATAATCCAACATTGGACTCAGTTTCGGTGAAAGTGCCAAATGGAACGTAACTTACATATTTGGATTTTACAAGAGAAACGTACTGTTAAAAAACTTCCAAGGTCAGTTTTATTTTAAGGATAACTTCAACAACATCAAATTCCTCCATTGCATTAATCAGGTTCAACGTTTCATCTGAAAAACTGATACTAAAAAATTTTTTTTTTTTTGCTCTGTGTTGTAATGTTTCACAATGTTGAATCAACAATTCCCATATGCCTACAGAGCGATCATCTATCTTCCGACCAGTTCTGCATTGAAGTATGTTTTCGCATGTGGCTTTCTCAATCTTATTTCGTGGGTTTTTCTCCTGTTTTTCTCTCTCTGTTAAATCGACTTTTACGCCAAAATCTGAGCTAGCCGTCAAGCGATTTTTAAAAAACATTAGCCATGGCTTGCCGGAACAACAGGCAACCTGAAGTTTTAGGTTGGCTTGTGTGAATGGAAAATAACAAATGTACATCCAATACTACTAAACTAGTAAATGCCAATGGCAATGAAAATGCGACAAATTTGTGATTCGGTTTTAATTCAGTTACTATTAATCGTTTCAGAAAATTCTACAGCGATTAATCGACTTCTAGTCGGCCGAACATTGACTCTTTACTCATCATGGAGAGTTGTTGTCGGCCTAGCACCATATCGAGGCATTTTGAGTCACCACAACGTCGAACCCTCAATGAATACTCGAGTTTGAAGCCACTCGCGCTTCGCCCTCACTGCAATAATTTGAAAACATTTTATGACCATTAGTGACCGAAGTCCTGGCGCAAAAATTAAAATTTCTTATCAGTTGTGAGCAAAACAGTATAAGTTATGAAACTTCGCGTTTGGTGATTGAATCGACACTACGGGCATGAACTCTTCCCAAGATCTGTGTAGGCGGAGACTTTGATAATTTAACGTTTTTTTAAACCTGATTATCAAGTACTGCTATTACCAAAGAATGTACATGTAACATATGCCATTCAACAGATTCGACGGGGATAGATCACGGAACACCTAACTGATGGACGAAGAAAACTGAAAGTGAAAAGCTTGACTATTAACATGCTGGGATATGCATACAAGGCCAACTAAAAAAACCGTGTTTTTATCAGAAATTTTTGAAAAACAACAACAAACAACGAATATCGAAAACTTTACGTGTACAGTATAAAATATATTGTGTTTAATACTGGCGATCCAATTACGATATCAAATCTGTTGAATCGTTGCTGAAACGAAAACTTAGGTAAGTGCACGGTTTACTACAGGCTTTGACGAATTCAGTGAATTTTTCGGCTTAGCGTATGAGCAGTTTAGAAAGCAAGAGAGAAGCAGTTGAACAAGAAAACAAATTCCTACAATGCGACGTTTTGAGTATCTAGAATGCCTTACAAGAGATTACTGATGATATAATTATAAAGGGCATGGAGCAATACTTGACACGAGAATGCTGCGAAATAACAGGGATACCAGAACATCCCAGCGAAGACATCAACGGTTTGGTTATCAAGGTAGCTATCAAAAATGTAAATGCGGTATGAGGTTTTGATTTTATTTTTTGATTTTCTGCAGCGCAGGAAGCACAGCAAACGAGTCATTCTGGCTCAGATCACGGGGCAGATCAACAAAAACGCACACTTTTTTCATAAATTTTCTACTGCACTTTTTTCTTTAAGAACGAGTATAATTTTGCTCAGGTTCAATGTTCTTATTCTTTTCGGCAATTTGAGGCTCAAAATTTTCTTATTTTGTTCTTAACTGCCACATATTCGTTAATGGATGAAAATCAAATACACGCTTTTTATAAGAACAACTTTATAAGAAAACGAGGCTCAAATTTGCCAAAATTTAAGAACAATTTAAGAACAAGCTCAGGCTGAGGCTTGATAACTAGGAAAGTTTTTTGTGGTAGGAAATTGACTAAGACTTAAAGATACAGCATAAAACATAAAACGATTCACTGTGAAGACTGCTCAACAAACAATGAAGGTAGTTCGCCTCTAAATTCAGCCGGACAATACATGTTTTATTTTGTTTTTTCTTCAATGAAAACCGCTCACAGATGAAAAGTGTTATGATCAATACTCTACAAGTTTACCACTAATTATCATATTTACTTGAAAAAGCGCCCTGGTCATTTGCTTAATTCTGCCTGCCCTTGAGGTTGGACTTTTAAATGTTCGTTCAGAGAAGTAACTTATATCGCGCCTGAACGACAGAAAGACAAATAAAGGCCAAGTTGATTAACTGCCTCAGCAAATATAACGAATAACCTAAGTTTCTGGTGGGAAGTTGGTTGAATTTACTTCTGTGCTTTCAATGTTGAATTGTCTGTTTACTGGGCAACAACCCTTTTCGGTCTGGGAGGGTGGGCGCTTATTCGAGGATTTATTTGAACATATACAGTAACAAAAAGTCCGTACCGGCAGGTCAAAATTTCGTGCGAGTCTACCTCAGTTACTCAGGTACCCTCCCCCGCGGGTACTCCAATTTGTATACAAGAGTGCGGGGTTACTAGCCCTACCTGAAAGCGCATTAAATACCTTTTAGGGATCAGAGTCAGCGATGTGGTACTTTTTAGTATTTAATTAAACAGTGGGAGACACGCTGGCACCTTTTAGGATGTTCAAATTCATACACTAAAGTCTTTAATACAGTTAAAAGTCAAAACTATCAAATTTAAGTTATTTCCGATTTTGTATCTTTTAATCCTCGCGGTTACCTTACAATACTGTTAGTTCATACATCGTTATTTTAGTTATTCATATATTGTAAATTTAGTTAGGGGTCGTTCACAATTTTCGACATTTTCACAAGCATACAAAACGTACGCTTTTTAGGACCCCCCTCCTGAAAGCGTTCACAAAAAATCTTGACGGTCAAACTTGACGTTTTGATCTTATTCTGTCACAATCCCTACTGACAACAGATAATACAACAAGAAACTTCTCCTTCTTACTTTATTGACACTTCATTGCTCATATAAAGCTGACTTATCATGCTACGGATGTAATACGTTGCGTGAAATCAGCTCAGACAAGTTACTCGTTTGCTCCAGGTCAGTTCCGCTCCTTCTGAATCATCGACGCGTTATTTCAACAAAAAAATATAGCAGGGTTAATTATATTGTAAAACATTACTTATTTGTGTTCATTTTTAAAACCCATGGAAGCAAAGATGTCGACATTTTTTATGAACCCAAAAGCGTACATTGATCACAAAGCCCCTCCCCCCAAAGTAACTTTTGTACGCTTTTGAAAACGTCGAAAACTGTGAACGACCCCTTATTCATATACTACTGTAAAGCTTAAATTAGTTAGTCACTTCAAGAAATACGAAAGTATGGTACGACGATGAAGGAACTTAGAGAGCCGTGAGAGATAATTGAAAGTTTTTATCTATTTCAATTTAAATGTAATATTGTATTTAGTGGCGCGCGCTCATTAGTTTTTTAGTTTAAGTTTTATGCGCGAGCTTGTTGCTTTTTGCTGTGTTGCGTGTGCCGCGAATTATTGGTATCTAATGGTTTTCTCAATTAATGGAGCCGAAACCAATTGTGGAATTGCACACAATTCAGGTATCCTTCTGCTAAAGAGTAATTGTTTTACTATTTATTTTCTGCAACATATATAGTTTATTTCTGTTCAGATATGAATATATATTATTATTTTTAATTCTATCTATCTTGGGATCCTTTTGCAATCAGTGATTTGTATTATCGAAGGGAGTACTTTAGTAAAATAAATATGCGTTATTGAACAAGCGTGAGGCTGAATATTGGCCAAGTTCTTTTCCATGAAAATGTAAAAAAAGAACGAGGCCAATATCCAACCATCTTGACCGAACAAGCCCGTTCAATAAGGGATTTATTATAAGGCCAAAGAATTTCACTTTGCTACTGTTTTCTGTAAGACAAAAACGCTTCTATGTCTTCATGACTTCATTTCACTTTGCTTTTTAATTCTTGTATTTATCGGTTTTTGCTGACGAATAAGTTTACGAAACTCGTCTATGTTTTCTTTGTTTTGACTGACCTCTTCCCCTTTTTACCATTCCATTGGCCAAAACTCAATGTGTAAATCCGCTCCACACAATTTTCTTTCTTGCGGGAACAAAACGGGAAATCCTGAGCGGACAGATGTGCCTATCTTGCCTGCTCGTGTAACCAATCAGGACAACAGAATTCGCTTCATCTTGCCCGCTCAGCGAGCCTGCCATATAACAAAGTTTACTACCACTACAACCCAGACGGCTCTTTTCCCACTGCCGTTAGAGAGAAAAGGGCCCTGGGTACGAAGTTGTATTCATCATTAAAAATTATGTGACATTGCGCCTATGTGAATACAAGGCAGATACCTTTTGGAAACCCTCATCTCACACCGTATACTTAAATCTAATACTAAACAATATCAATAATAACACATTCCGAAATTTCACATTAAGCAGAAAATAAATTCTCTTTGTTACACCATTATCGTACCTCACAGAGGGCCTTTTACAATGGACATTTCTAAAAATATTCGCATGTACAAGATTTTTGTCGCAGATTATAAAAATTTTGCTTAATTTTTAATATCTTTTGTGTCAATATAAATAAAACATTTGAAATCGAAACTCTCTACCGCTTATCGAGAAGTAAATATGTCATTTTCTTGTGCTATCAAATGTGATGGTAGGGTTTGCCATTATATACTAGATATCCATTGGACCGGCTTAGTGTTGTGTCTTTGAGAGTGCGGTCAGCACTGTGTACAGGTAGAAGATGTTTTTTCTTGTTATACTCGTACTTCACCTGAGGAAAAAATACAACAAGTTTAACACTTATTCTGTTTCGAAAAAGATTAACAGTGGCAAAATATCTGCTGAGAGACGAACGTTCACCGCCATCCACCGTAACTATACAGAATAGTTGTTTTAATATCATAGACCAAGGAAGGAATGTAACATTTTTTTATTTTTTCAGGGTGCATTCCTTTGGCAAAATGCAAAAGAGGTTAGAAGGATTTTTTGGCTGCTAACCACCTATCTTCAATATTTAAAAAAAGGGGTAATATTAACATTTTAAGTAAAATATCTCCAATATACATAATTTGTATTTAATAAAACAAAAACTCTAATAAAATATAATTATTAAACGTTTCATTGCTCCTTGCTAAAATTAACTAATACGCTGATTTGTTGTATACTTTTTTCTACGGATCATTAGGATTTAGTTTTTTCCGCCTTAAGCTCTGTACACAGAAAACATTAAAAGTTCCTTCTTGAAAGTAAACAAATACTGCAAATATTTTTGTTATCACATCCTCGTCGTCCCAAGATCTCTAAAATAGATCTTTAACGTTCTGTTTCCAGTGGCTACTACGCGCAGGTGCTCAGATCAATGCATTCCAACTGACGTGCAGTTATTGTATTTACTATAATTGTGTTTTCACGTCGTCGTCTTCGTCGCCGTCCTCATTTCTTAAATTCCCTGTTAATACCCGGCCATTAGGTGAGGTTTGCAGTCTGGGTAGGTAAATACAGTTTTTCATGATACACTCACCTTATTATAGCACAGGACGCCAAAAATAGCAGTCAACATTCCCAGCACATTCGTCACCGTGACTGGATTATGTAACAATAGTAACGAGACAGTGATAACCAAAACTCGCTTGGTAGCTGTGCACACGGAATAACTGAGAGGTGATACCAGATTCAATACACTAAATGCAACCATGTTCTGTAGAAAACTCAAAAACCCATTAACCAGCATTGCTCCGGACAGCCACAAGAGTTTTCCTTCCCGCTGAAAAATAAAAAAAAAAAGATGCGTTCATGTTAGTTATACCTCATGGGAACTTGTAATATCTAAATTCAAGGTTCGTACGCTTTTTTGGACTAAAAATTCAAGGGCTTTTCAAGGACTTTCAAGGACATATTTTCCATATTTTTTCAAGGTTTCCACGCAGTGCAATTTAATCAAAGGATTAATCGTTTTTATTTGTTCTTTTACTATTACCTGTTGCTACGTTTCAGCCAGTAGCATATATTTTCATATAATGCACTCTAGAA
>JAOCNB020195081.1:0-17130 GCA_026546465.2 Palythoa caribaeorum | reverse complement strand
GATTAAACTGTTTGTTGTTGTCACTGGTAGTCCTGCGTTCAGTCAAGCGTTCAAACAACTAGCTCCTCTTATTGCAATTCGTAACAGTTAGCGACCAATCACAGTTACGTGTAAATACCAATTAAGAGGGGGCCTCTCCTTGGTTTTGGCAGTTTTATATTTATACAAAATTCAACTTGAAATAACTTATAACGACTCAAACAAAACAATAAAACTGTTAATGGGAAATTTATCAAGAATTTATCAAGTGGAATAATTTGTAGAAGTAAAAAAGCAAAATTCTCCTATATTGGTAATATCGAAAGTGTAGGGCTTGGTTGGGAGAATTTACTAATACGTCATTTGTCGTGCTTGGGGCACGTACCGGTACGCCTCGTATAGCAAACTGTTTCCCTATGTCCCGGATTTGGGAATTTCTAATCATTCATCCAGTTCTAGTAGATATGACGTAAAACATCCCGAAATCCAAAGAAAATGACGACGTATGGGGAAATTCGGCTACTTGATCTTGTGCACATTACACATTTATGAAAATGATTGCTTAAAAGTTTTTTCTTACCAAAATCAAATTTGTGCTTCTTGAAGGTCTTAAAATCCAACACTGTTGGACGCTTTCTGCATTTCCTATCACATCGCTCTGTAAGAAATAATAAAAAATTATTGAACGATGTTGAGAAAAATATTGTGGATTGTTAGTGGCGAGCAGATCATTATAAATAATTATTATTATTCAATTTTCATTCACTGTACGAATTCCGATTTTCTGATTGGCTGATTTAAACCATGTGATACTGGGTTATGACAAAACATCTACCTTGACGTCATTATAGTTGTGTAAATTCAACACACAATGAATTCGAAATAGTCTCGTGCGGTATTAGGTGAAATTTCTCGTTTATTGTTATGCCGTGCAGGTAAATAGTGATAATTCACTCACTGAGTGCGTTAACCTCTAATTGATTTGCGAGACATTGGCAAAGCACGATATTTTGCGATTACCAAGTTCAATAATTGTTTTATCATTCGATAACTAAATTTTTTTTCTGGTTTTTGTGGGAAGTACCTAGCACCAAGTGCGCGTTGCATCGTAATTACAGTCGGGTCTCTTCAGTTATCAATGAAAAAATTTAGGCTACGTTTCCACGAATCCGGACGAATTTTCGTCCGCACTTGACCCGTACATTGTGTTCCCACGAACCGGACGAATTTTTCGCTCTGTTTTCACGATACTTACCAAACGGCTTTTCTATTTTATTACTGCGAGTCTGTGCCTTCCCTTGCTAATGCCAGCAGATCCTAGAACGCCAAGACAGCGTCGCCTATTTGCTCGAAATTCTCCGTCATGGACTGCTTTTTTAAGAGCTGTTACATTGGCCAAGAGGCCAAGTAAGAGAAGAATCATCACTTTGTAGAAGCGTTTTCGCCCGATTTCAGCCGCCACTTTCGTAAACTAACAAGACTTGTTGCTGTCCTAAAATGGCCGAGCAACCAGGCAGCTATGTAGCCACGCCAAAAGTATCTCAAGAGCACAAAAATTCGTCCGGTCAGGGTCCTTGTTGGTTGAAAAATTCGTGCGGATAAAAATTTGTCCTCGATTTAACCGGACGAAATTTCGTGCGGTTAGGGGTCTCTGTTTTTGTCCCTTTAGTCTGGATCTGTGGGAACGGAGCATCTAAGAGGAAGTATTGTCGTGGGGAAGAAAATCTGTCCGGATCCGTGGAAACAAGCCTTATTCTGGGTCGACTGAACTACCAATGAGCATTGTCATATTTGCAGCTAGAGCTGCCAGACAGTAATGCGCATGAGCAGTGTCATATTTGCAGCTGAAGCTGCCAGACAGTAATGCGCATGAGCAGCGTCATATTTGCAGCTGAAGCCGCCAGAGGGTAATGCGCATGAGCAGTGTCATGCCAGACGATAATGCGCATGTGCAGTGTCATATTTGCCGGCAGTTATTTGTAGGTCACGTGGTGGGCCCTAAACCAATGAGAAAGAAGTAAAAATTCGCATCGAATGATAAAATTGAAAGATATTTTTAAATTTATACCTATTTTTATTTTGCAATATAGTAACGTTTGTTTACTGATATATGTTGCATAATTATATTAAGTGCTTAGTGTCCTAATGTTCAGCACTTCTTGATTTAAAAATGTTTACAAAAATGTTGTCAGTTGTATTTTGTACCTATTAATTAGCACTCGCCTAATGGCTCAAGTGCTTATACGGAAACTTTAAGTGTGTGCATGTGACATATTCCATCATATCCCACTCGGAAGTATTGCGTAACTATTATATGACTGCGTGATAAAGTTTTAAAATTCTTGTATTTTATTGATCTTGTTAAGATGTTTTTCTTTTACCGTTTCAGGCTTACGTGAGCTACAATAAGTGGATTATCCCCCTGAGCGTGTAATGCATCATGTCTTGTGTTCTTTATACCATCTTATCAGATTACAAGACGCTAAGGCTTATAGTCATAGTAAACACTTCTGAAATACCAATTCTCGAAAACTTAAAAAAAAACTATTTGATGTTACATAACAACAACATAAAGATGAAATACTTTCCCTCACGTGCAACTGAACTAGCCACGGTTTTTTGCATCCTCAGTCCCTTAACCCGTGTAATTACATTACATATATTTCAGAAATGATATTGGTAAAACTAGGGCTAGAAAACGACTAAATTAAAATTACCTTATTCAGTTGTGGCATCGAAACCCCTGAACCTCAAAACTGATAAACAAATATTCTTTATTTATTGTCTTTTGCGAAGGATGTGCTTATTCATTCTTCCTCGCCACAAGCTACAATGTTTGATCATTGCGGGAAGAAATTCGGACTACCCGGCCAGAGGGAAGAAACCCGGTGTACCGGGCCAGGAAACTACCCCGTGTCGCAGAGGTAAAAGGCGCAAATGATGATTACACTTTTTTTCTTATAAGAACCTTTTTTATAAGAACATGAGGCTGAAAATCGCCAAAAATTTAAGAACATGTTAAGAACATTTGAGGCAGTTATCCCAAAAATATTTAAGAACGTTCAGCCTCAGTTGAAAAATTCGACGTTCTTATATAAAAAAAGAGTGTAGTACGCCAACCTGGCTGCCTGATAGATTTCTTGAACATCATAAACAATCCTTTATTGCACTATTCGTATTAAGTGATATTTTTATTGACTCACCTATAGCAGTTAGACTGACAAAGGACTCTGGACTCACGCATACCCCGGCACTTCTCTCAGGTAACAGGTCGCAATCTTGTTCTGGTGGCCATCTTCCTCCTAGACGGCGAATGGTTGACATACAGTCCTGTTTTACTCTCCGGCAAACCGATCTACATGGCCGGACAGGATGCGGTAAACTTTCCTTCTCCATGCAAATGGGAAGTGATTGAGTACACAAGAAAAACTCCAGGTACTTGGAGCAATTTGTTCTTATGAGAGAGTTGTATTTCTGGAAATTTTTAGCGGCCTCGAACTGACTGAGATGATCCAGAGCATTGGGAAAACGCGTCAAGTTGTAAGGAAGTGATTTGCACTGTGGAACCGATATTGGTTCACAGGCTCTGCGGCGAAACGCGCTTGCAACAGCGTAAAATAGTGAAAAGTATAGACAGAGTCGCTTCAACAAGGATAACATAACTCAGTGATAACTACTCTTGGTACTGATGGTCTACAATGGATAACAAGCGACTTACTCAACAATATCTTAGTAATGTAAAATTTTGGAGCCAGTTCTATAGCTTCTGACCAGGAGTTTGAGTATTGATTGCGTTTGTGCAAAGTTTAGGCAGCCGTTTATATAAGCAACTGCTTCATATTTGTAATTCTTTAGTGCGGATTATTAGAAATATTTTACTATTTGGATTTGGGCTTCAAATCTTTGAGATTCAGCCTAGTAAGCGTATTATTTCAGATTATTTGTAATTCCGGCATAGAAGCATCTACCGTAAGAGTTTAGGGACCAACTCTTGACCTATCTACATACATTTTATCTATATACATCTTTTAAACTCTTGACCTTTTGCGGGAGGCGAGTGAGCTGTTCTAGAAGCTATGCAAGCTTATTTTAGTACAGTTAGGCGTAAAAATCTCTCAATTAAAGGAATCCAATGATTACCAGGGAGATAAATGGCTTTATTTGTTATTGACAAAATGAAAGCGTTTTAGTTAGTCTATCACGTAGAAATTATAGAGACTGTGAAAAGAGTAGCTCTAGATCTGTGACGTGATCAAATTTTATGCTCAAGAGCCAAGAGATTGGCTTCCCACTGTGGTGTAGCTTTTATCCACTTCAATACCTCGTCCATCCACGAGGTAAAAATGAACCATATGCCCGTATCACATTGTAAGAGTTGATAATCAGGAGCGGCGACATCAAGCACTTGGCATTTCCGTATAAAGGATATCAACAAGTTACTGATGCGTGCCATGCGAAACTTTAGTAATGTGCTTTGCTTTACACTATTGCCTTAAAAGAATGGCATGATGCTAAATTGATAAATTCTTTTTTTCGGTGTAGAGCGAAAGGTTAAAAATTACCAAATCTCTAAGTAGTTTCAAGAATAATATGCTAATTTGTCTGAAAATTGTTTATCAAGATCCGGGTTTTAAGGGCGTGCCGTACGAAATTCACATGCGAATCGGAAATCATTCGTTCTTCAGATGCAATAAACAAAAGTGAAGATTTGATGGTGTGAATATCCCGTAACTAATTCTTTTAACAAGACCTTTTCAAAGAAAAGATTTGATTCATGGCATTGCAGGTATTATAGCAGGAAATAAGCAAGAAATAGGGGGTCAGTTTTGGCGAGACTCATTTGCCCCTCTGCAAGGGAAGCAAACTATGAAGAAACCCAGAAAATTCGCCGGTTTTTGTCACTGAAACAGTTTTAACCTCAAATCTTGTTACCTGTTAGTTCATTTAAATTAAACCCGGCAAAATAGTAAAGCCGCCACGATCAAACATTCATGGTTTCGTACTTATATACAGCATGTTTATTTATGAAGTTGCCTATTATTGTTTCGACTTGAGTATGGATACAAAAATCAAAAGTGATAAAAAAAGTCCAGGACAGACTAAAACTCAGTGCAGACTAAAAGTTCGTGCAATTTATTTAAAATTATCTATAAATTAAGTCATAATTGCTCACTATAAGCAATTGATTTATCTGCATTAATAGCAGATTCAAAATGATTATCTGTTTAGCTAGTGTATGACGTGAAATTATTTCAAGTACAGATTCAAACGGTTCTGTTTTTGAAACTTGCTTTAAAACACAAACATATCTGTCTAAGGTTTAAATTTTTCCAACCATAGCCTTAAACAGACGTACTACATTGAATAAGCTGAAAAACTTTACACCATGAAACTTGATCGACTTCAAGTCAAGTCTCAGTGATTTCAACATGCTATGTGCCTGTTTTACGTAACTATAATCGAATCTTTGCTGAGACGTCTTTGCTTTTTATAGATATAAGGCAAGACAATACTTTATTTCACATTTCACAGTTACATTTACAAAAAATATTAATTAATCTATTTTTAGCTTATACATTCAACGGAAAAAATGAGAAATGTACATACTTCTTCTAAACATAGCGTAAATTAGAAAATGCCTAAACGTTTAAACTCTTCATTGGAATACAACTTTATACGAAGAACCAAAATAAAAAGGAATTGATTTTTTTAAAAACCTGAGAAAGGCAACGAAAGTGAGATTAGTGACTAAAATTACGTTGATCTATTTACACAGTTTCAAGGAAGATATCGGTGTTCACTAAAACGCAAAACTGGCAACTGGGTGGAAAACCGAGAGTGAGTTTTTACATTCTTTGTAATTTTCCAACATTCAAAAACGCATCACGGGAACAGTAGAAGTGAGCAGAATATTAAATTTCACGTCTTCTTTCTTTATGCATGATTTCAGGAGCTTGTCACCTTTATTTCCATGATATAGAACACGTATTCAAAAATTTTATCTTCAATTGTCGACGACTTCGGTAGCAGCTTGTTTATGATGATTCGAAGACTTTCTCAAGTTATATGGACTTTCTGATTCGTTTTGGGAACCCACTCCAGCTCATAAACTTACTGATCTTCTTGACTTGGGCAAACAATTTCTTACTTATATATATTTGTCTAGCACGATTACATAACACTTGTACTGTGAACCACGCAATTTTCAGGCGCCATGGGGCTTGGCTGGAAAAATGAGTATCAGTATACTGTCCTGTGTGTATCCTTGAAGTAATCAGTTTGATCTCTGTTGATCCTAAGGTCTATAAATTGGACATCGTCATCAGTGAGTAAATCGTAAGTAAACTGAATATTCTTGTCGAAGGAATTCAATTTCTTGAGAACTTGATCTATGTTCTCTGGTTTCATCAAAACAAGCGTGTCAGTACTGAACGTATCTGATGTAAAACATCAAGTAGTTCTTTTACAACACATTTCTCCAACTCAATCATGAAGATGTTAGCGATGACTGGATCCAGTTTGTTGTTAAAACTGAATGCTGTTTTCTTACAGGAATTTATGAATTAGAGCAGCCCGTATAATGACTTTCTCTGACTATGACACTCAAGCTGGCCCATTAGTCAATATTAATTTTAGGTTGGAAAAACCTCTCTCGCCAGCAAAAAACACAAAGAGCGATTATGGTATATAAGTCATTACACGGCCTAGCTCCAGATTATCTCAAAACTAAATTTCAGGAACGTCAGGCAACGTATACCCTAAGGGACTCTGAAAACAAACTAAAAGTGCCTTTCCCACGCACAGACTATTATAAAAATAGTTTTAGTTATAGTGGAGCTACTCTATAGAATAGTCTTCCACTTCAAGCAAGAAAAGCAGTCTCTTGGGGTATTCAAGCGGTTGCTTGACGGTTTCATATAGTAGCACGGAATTCTTGGAAACCAGCTTTGTAATTAGTATAGTGTATAGTTGTAGTGTGTAGAGTACTTTGTTAAGTCTTTTTAGCTGAATGAATTTTACCGTGTTTAAATAAAGATTTGATTTCTTGATTGATTGATATATGATTAACTTCTTCAAGATTCTCTTCGTCAGCTTGGTATCAATCAATCCAGTTCTTCATAGACGCATTTCAGTATCTTGTGTCCGTGGTTTTCTGTCGTGAGACATTGGTAAACAGTGAACTTACATCGAATGAGACAAATCGGTAGCCTTGATCGAAACGTCGGATGGGATAATCCGGACTCAGTTTTTCAGCGGCTTCAAATGTGTCTTGTACGATATATTCATTTTTATTAAGTGAGTACAGTAAACATGTAAGGATTCTAATCCCGTAGTGAGGTGTGTTGGTTGTGTCCACTAATTATTGGTCTAAATTTAGGGAGGCTGGTATATTCCTTGTGGTCTTGTGGTGTTTGATAAAGCGAATACTGATCCTATTAAATTACCAGATAGTTCACATTTGAATTGCCTATTATATGCAGACGACCTTGTCCTAATTTCCCACTCGACTTCAGGACTACAAAATGCTTTGTCAGAATTGACTCAGTTCTGTACTAACTGAATGTTAAACAGAAATCCTAAGAAAACTAAAGTTATGATTTTCGAAAAGAAATGTGAAAATCTACAATAGAAAAGTATAAGTTCTTAATCTCTGGTAACATCGATATTACTAATACCTACACTTACCTTGGGGTTAATTTCTAATCAGATCATAAGATAAAAGCAAAAGAAAAAACTAGAAGATCAATCTTTGCCACTCGTTGTTATCTTGACTTCTCACTGCTATCAGTTTATACCATGCAGTAACAAAATTTTTGATTCGTTATTCGCACCCATCCTCTTATATGGATCAGTATGGGGACGGCATATGATAAAGCTGATAACATATCTTATGAAAAGGAAACTCATTGAAAAAAACACATATTTATTTCTGTGATTTAGGTTTCAATAAACGATGCTCAAATTTAAGTTGTAGGGACGAAATTGGCAGACTGCCTCTTCAAGAAATAATTAATATTAAGATTATCAAGTATTTACATTTTTAGAAAACCTTCCAAACCATAACATAGAAAAACAATGTCTTGAAATGTATAAGGAAATGTCAACGAAAGACCAGAAAAATTATACACAGAAAATGTCTAATTTAAACAAACGTTATGATCTCCCAGAAACTTCAGCCCTAAAAATTGAAATTCAGTGGAATAACTTTATCTCAAATTTTAAAAAGATTATGAAACAGGAACTGTAGTACATCATCAAAAGAGTCTCCTGAAAACAAACGAGAAATTAATTTCTATTCTATATTCAAAACTGAAAACAAGAAAGCTGAATTCTTAGATTTCATTAAAAATCCTCATCATAAAAAAATGATTAACAAGTTTCGACTGGAAAACCACAAATTAAGAATCGAAACAGGTAGACATACAATACCCAAAACACATGAACATCTAAGAACCAGCCAAATATGTAATATATCTGAGATTGAGAATGAGACACATTTTCTTCTTAGGTATAATGCATATAATGACATTCGTGATAAATACTTCAACGAAATAACTGATAGATATCCTGTTTTTGATACATCTAACAACATGACGAAAATTGTATTCCTTTTTAATAATTTTAACCCCTTCATATTTAGATCAGTTGCTGCATATGTAACTACATTTATGCACAGAACAAAAGAACAGTTATGATTATTTAAATATTATATAAAATTTAACTTATTATCTTTATATACTAATTCAAGTTATAGGTAATACCATGTATATAAATATATGGGAATACCGAAATAAATTGTTGTTGTTATTGGTCCGGCCTGATGGTGTAGTAGTTAGCTCTCCTGCCTGCGAGAAACAGAGAGACGTGGGCAATAAAGGAAATACCAACGAGTGTAGAGAAAACATTAGTAGAAAAGAGAAAACATTAGTAGCTTCATACAAATTTCTCTTGGCAGTTGGGCTTGTAGACGGTCAGACCACTTTAGCTTTAATTTATGCAGAAGGCGTGTTTGGCTTCCTTGTGGCCAAAACAGCAGATTGCATGACTCAGACTGAAGCTTCAGGAAACTCTAAAAGGCGGCACTAAAGTAAAGAAGTAAAATTCCGCCTGCGTCAATACAGGAATCTGAAAAAAAAACAGGAAGTAAAACAACAAAATTGACTGAGGAGTTAAGTTGGAAAATGGAGCTGAATTTGAATTCAGACAATGTATTTCATATAAAGAACTAAAGAAAAATTTTGGATCAAATATAAAGCATGATATTCGGTATAGCTGTTGCTCTGTCAGTTCTTAAAATGTACGATGATATTTCTTGAATGGATGTAAATATATCTGGGCGATCTGTCAAGTTCATATAACCTTCTGTAACAGTAAAAATACGCGTTATAGTTAATGATTTTTTGTGCACCATAAACTCTATTTGTTTCATATTATATCTTTTACTAACGCAACTGATTAGCAGGAAGAAAGCTGGATCACAATTACAACACGTATACAACTGTTCTAGTTTTGATTGATACAAGCAATCTGTTTTCTAGCAATTTCTTCGAGCTGGATCACAGGACGCATTGACCAAGATAGGTATTCAAAGTATTCAGTCTTATCGATATGAAAGAGACTGAGTATTTGATTAGCTTCTATCCCGCTCTGCAAGGGGTTATTTATCCAAGGAAGGACAAAGAAAGAAAGAAAGTAGATAGGTCATGTCAATCAAAACTAGAACAGTTTTGTACTAGTTAGCTTTCTTCCTGCTAATTACGTTAGTACTAAATATAATATGAAACAAATAAAATTTATGCGGTGCACAAAATATCATTGACTATAGTGTATTTAAATTGTTACCGACTTCTTTTCGACTTTTTGTAAACTTAAACGCAGAACAGTTCCTCTGCCAGTTCAGTATTTGCATGACAAGTTACAAATATTTGTTCCTTTGTTAATTCACGATTGTATTGTTTGATGGTGAGTGTAACAAACCGGCGAATAAAGCCTGTTAGAATACTTACTTCACGAAATGTTTCCTCTCAAGTCAAGTTCAAGTTCAACTAAGTTTATTATTTTATTAATTACTGAGTAAAAACAAAAATCCATCAACCCGCAAATAGCTAAGCTTATCTAGACAGGTTGAATGATAAATGCTTTTAAAAAAATTCTAATAAGTATCAAATAAAATAATAATTATAATAAGGAACAGACCGTTGCTAATTTGTGTCAATAATGTTCTCACCCTATATTTCTGGAATCTCCGTCAGGCACCATCTCCCGAGTCCATATACGGCCAATGGTGGAATAAATAAAATTTTTGGATTTTTGATTACAAAATATAGCTAAAACCATTACAAAAATCCCAAAAATGTTTTGAGCAACAAATTATGGGAATGGTTTCTAAATTTTGTCAATTATTTTTGAAACACGTTACTGTTCTGAAAAGACAACCACGTATATGTTTAAATGCGAGAATATGTTAAACTTTGATAAAATTTATTTTAATAGTTCGTAGAATTGGAAAACTTACACACGTCGGCCAAAATAAACTTACTGGCAAGGGGATTGCTTTTTCAATTTGGCAAAAGAAAAAATGAATTTTGCCAAAAATACGAATGAGGTCTTTTAGGGGCTGACTTTCAACTTAAGTATTAGTATGTACACCACCGCAAATGTAATTGTTATTTGTTTATAAAGCCCCTCTAGGTTATAAGTAATTAAACCACAATTATATACTTACTTCCTTGAGCAAGTGTTATCTAGTACCGCTTGTTTACGTCACCACACGCACGGTAGAATTTGGTTATATAAATGAAAGTTACCTGCATTATATGAGTATAACGGAACTTGTCTGTTTGGACTAGCTTCATTCTCAAGAAACTACAGATAAAAGTTCAATTTCTGGCTCATAAAGATTGTTTTAACTCAAGGTAAGTAGATTTTCTTCTCTTGATGTGCAGTGGAAATTATCCCAGAATTGCATGTATGTTTTGGCTTCCAACTTGCAGAAATATTCCTGGTTTTCCTCGGAGCCCTTTTTGTTCAACAAACTACTTAGTTTACTACATGCAATTTTTGTAACACGTTAATTTAGAAGCATGTTTTGTGGTCCTTCAACGGTATATTTGAATTTAAGGATAGGTTGATTCCAACTATCCAATTTTTAAAATTGTTCCAGAAATGTTTTACAATCGTATGTCCAAGAAGAGAGGTGGAAAGTGGTTTCTGGCGTCAAGCGACAAAAAGTGCGCAATGTTAAAGCATCGATGTTCATTTTGTGTAAAATTGCGTTAAGTTTGTGTTATACACTGTATATTATTTTGTGCAAGAATTTATACTAGAAACTTTGGAGTTTGATGTAGAAAGTAACACTTAAGCAAGACAAAAGATTTACTGTCAGTCGAGAGCCACATTTGGAAGTTTGTCTTCCCATTTCTCCATAATTTTAAGAGGACGCCTAGCTATTTGTTTTACCTCGTAGAGCTAAACGGAACTGCATACCTTTTGTTGGCCATTAATGAAATCAAGAATGAGTTTGTTTGCGCTGCGGAAAATAAATTTTGTTTTTTAATTGCTGAAATAACACCATATAATACTCGAAAGGTCAAAAAGTTCATAAACTTTCTGGCATCATCAAGAAGATAATGCCAGATATCTTTTTCGTGCCATTGACTGTAGTAGATGGAAGCGCCATTGATTAAAACATACGGTTGAGTTGTGGGCAATAGAGCAAATAACCAACGAGTGTAGAGAAAACATTAGTAGAGATGAGAAAACATTAGTAGTTTCATACAAATATCTTTCGGTTGTTGGGCTTGTAATTAAACGGTTATACCACTTTAGCTTTGATTCATGCAGAAGGCGCGTTTGGCTTCCTTGTGGCCAAAACAGCAGATTGCATGACTCAGAAGCTTCAGGAAACACTAAAAGGCGGCACTAAAGAAGTGAAATTCCGCCTGCGTCAATACAGGAACCTGAAATAATGTTCAGGAAGTAAAATAGCAAAATTTACTGAGGAGTTAAGTTGGAAAATGGAGCTGAATTTGAATTCAGATAATGTATTTCATATATAAAGGAACTAAAGAAAAATTTTTGTATCAAATATAAAGTATAATAATATTCGGGAAAGCTGTTACTCTGTCAGTTCCTAAAATGTACGATTATATTTCTTGAATGGATGTAAATAATATCTGGGCGATCTGTCATATTCATATAACTTTCTGTAACAGTAAAAATACGCGTAGTTAATGATTTTTTGTGCACCATAAACTCTATTTGTTTCATATTATATCTTTTACTAACACAACTGATTAGCAGGAAGAAAGCTGGATTCACAATTACAACACGTATACAAATGTTCTAGTTTTGATTGATACAAGCAATCTGTTTTCTAGCAATTTCTTCGAGCTGGATCACAGGTCGCATTGACCAAGATAAGTATTCAAAGTAATCAGTCCTATCGATATGAAAGAGACTGAGTGTTTGATTAGTTTCTATCCCGCTCTCCAAGGGGTTATTTATCCATTATTTCAGTATCCAAGGAAGGACAAAGAAAGAAAGTAGATAGGTCATGTCGATCAAAACTAGAGCAGTTTTGTACTAGTTAGCTTCCTTCCTGCTAATTACGTTAGTACTAAATATAATATGAAACAAATAAAATTTATGCGGTGCACAAAATATCATTGACTATAGTGTATTTAAATTGTTACCGACTTCTTTTCGACTTTTTGTAAACTTAAACGCAGAACAGTTCCTCTGCCAGTTCAGTATTTGCATGACAAGTTACAAATATTTGTTCCTTTGTTAATTCACGATTGTATTGTTTGATGGTGAGTGTAACAAACCGGCGAATAAAGCCTGTTAGAATACTTACTTCACGAAATGTTTCCTCTCAAGTCAAGTTCAAGTTCAACTAAGTTTATTATTTTATTAATTACTGAGTAAAAACAAAAATCCATCAACCCGCAAATAGCTAAGCTTATCTAGACAGGTTGAATGATAAATGCTTTTAAAAAAATTCTAATAAGTATCAAATAAAATAATAATTATAATAAGGAACAGACCGTTGCTAATTTGTGTCAATAATGTTCTCACCCTATATTTCTGGAATCTCCGTCAGGCACCATCTCCCGAGTCCATATACGGCCAATGGTGGAATAAATAAAATTTTTGGATTTTTGATTACAAAATATAGCTAAAACCATTACAAAAATCCCAAAAATGTTTTGAGCAACAAATTATGGGAATGGTTTCTAAATTTTGTCAATTATTTTTGAAACACGTTACTGTTCTGAAAAGACAACCACGTATATGTTTAAATGCGAGAATATGTTAAACTTTGATAAAATTTATTTTAATAGTTCGTAGAATTGGAAAACTTACACACGTCGGCCAAAATAAACTTACTGGCAAGGGGATTGCTTTTTCAATTTGGCAAAAGAAAAAATGAATTTTGCCAAAAATACGAATGAGGTCTTTTAGGGGCTGACTTTCAACTTAAGTATTAGTATGTACACCACCGCAAATGTAATTGTTATTTGTTTATAAAGCCCCTCTAGGTTATAAGTAATTAAACCACAATTATATACTTACTTCCTTGAGCAAGTGTTATCTAGTACCGCTTGTTTACGTCACCACACGCACGGTAGAATTTGGTTATATAAATGAAAGTTACCTGCATTATATGAGTATAACGGAACTTGTCTGTTTGGACTAGCTTCATTCTCAAGAAACTACAGATAAAAGTTCAATTTCTGGCTCATAAAGATTGTTTTAACTCAAGGTAAGTAGATTTTCTTCTCTTGATGTGCAGTGGAAATTATCCCAGAATTGCATGTATGTTTTGGCTTCCAACTTGCAGAAATATTCCTGGTTTTCCTCGGAGCCCTTTTTGTTCAACAAACTACTTAGTTTACTACATGCAATTTTTGTAACACGTTAATTTAGAAGCATGTTTTGTGGTCCTTCAACGGTATATTTGAATTTAAGGATAGGTTGATTCCAACTATCCAATTTTTAAAATTGTTCCAGAAATGTTTTACAATCGTATGTCCAAGAAGAGAGGTGGAAAGTGGTTTCTGGCGTCAAGCGACAAAAAGTGCGCAATGTTAAAGCATCGATGTTCATTTTGTGTAAAATTGCGTTAAGTTTGTGTTATACACTGTATATTATTTTGTGCAAGAATTTATACTAGAAACTTTGGAGTTTGATGTAGAAAGTAACACTTAAGCAAGACAAAAGATTTACTGTCAGTCGAGAGCCACATTTGGAAGTTTGTCTTCCCATTTCTCCATAATTTTAAGAGGACGCCTAGCTATTTGTTTTACCTCGTAGAGCTAAACGGAACTGCATACCTTTTGTTGGCCATTAATGAAATCAAGAATGAGTTTGTTTGCGCTGCGGAAAATAAATTTTGTTTTTTAATTGCTGAAATAACACCATATAATACTCGAAAGGTCAAAAAGTTCATAAACTTTCTGGCATCATCAAGAAGATAATGCCAGATATCTTTTTCGTGCCATTGACTGTAGTAGATGGAAGCGCATTCGGTTGAGTTGTACCAACTTACATCTTCGGTATTAACGGTTTTGCCGTGTGTGTTCTCTAGGTACACGCTTTATTAATAAGAAAAGTTAGTTATAAGAACAACGAGGCTCAAATTTGCTAAAATTTAAGAACAATTTAAGAACAAGCTCAGGCTGAAACTAAACTTAGCGATAAAACATGAAAAGATTCACTGTAAAGACTGCTCAACAAACAATGAAGGTAGTTCGCCTCTAATTCAATCATATACAATACATGTGTGGCGCAAGGCGTTTCATTTTCCAATACCGTGACCTTGTTTTATTATATTTTTTCTTCAATAAAAACCGCTCACAGAAATAGGAACAAATTTTAAAAGAATAAATTGAGGCTGAAATCGCCAAAAAATTAAGAACAATGAGCCTCGGCAAAATTTACTGGTTCTTATATTTTATTTTGAAATCAGGCAATATAGATGTCTTTAAGGAAATAGTTTGATACCTTCCAAAGACAGTAATCTTTGCTGTTGAAACAACTTACAGTTCCATATTAAATTTCCTCCTTTTGTACGAAATTGTTTGTTAATAAGAGATTTCCAAATGACTTTCATTTCTCCTCTACAGTGATTCTTTTCACCCACAACAATTTGAGCGAGTTACAAAAGGATTTAGCATCAAGTTATTTGATTTTCAACACTGTTCATTAAGACTTCGTATTTAATCTTTGATGTTTTTTTTGCGGTTCCAGAGAAAATTGACAATGATACTTCTTAGTTTTTGAAAAAAAGTGTTGTCGGCAGTTAGGTAAAACGGTGAATAGATGAGAACAAGTGTTAGGATTCCCAAAGATTTCAGTATCGTTATTTTGATTATCACGGATAAATCACGCTTTTGCCATTTGTATGTTGTGAATTTCAGTGTAAACGAGCTTCCAGAGCTGTAAGGGCACTGTTGATCCATTTGAAATTGCATTCGAATAAAATGTGGTATTTGAGTTTTTTTAGAGATCTATCCGATTCTAGGGATTTCGCATTAGGAATTATTTTAAAGTTAAGACCGAAAATATTAATAAATCTTTTAAAAGTATTCAAAGCTTTTCTTACAAGTCCTTTCGACCGTACAACTGATGTCGTGTCGTCTGCATAAAGAGAAAATTTTGCCTCCAAGTGGTACCAACATTCAGTGTTTGTATTCCTTGAATTTCTGGGTCATTTCTAATGGATACAGCTAACAATTCAATACATATATTAAAAAGGTATGGGAAAAGGGGACAGAAACCCTCTGCTCGGGGTGAAGAAGTTTGAACTTTGATACTTGTCCGCTTTTGATGACACAAATTGAGATGTTATTAGAAAAGACTTAAACAAAGCGTCGTAGGTCAGTTCCAAAATTGAAATATTTTAAGGATTTCTCAAATAAACTGCAGTCGATTTTGTCCAGCGCCTTTCTTAAAATCAGCCAGAAAGAGAACCGAGAGAAGGCATAGAACTCCATTCGTGGCGTATAGGTTCACAATTGTATATTTCTTTCCCTCAGCGGCAGTTTTATCCGCAATAACAAACCGACCGCGATTCTCGCGATAGCATTTTTGTATTTCCAGATCCAAACCTCTGCTATTTAAGCTGTCGTGACTAAATATGGTATTAGAGCCTCATTCGTTTTGCTGTAATTTTAAAGTAAACTTTTATCATATTTTTTTACTACTGAGTTCTGAAAAGGGATTGCTAGTTCACTTGCCGATTCGCCGTATAACCTTAACCAAGTATAATTTAGAAATATTGCTAAAGCTTTTATTTTTTACAAGAAGAACTACAACAACTAAATAGATAAAATAGATACAAAACACGTATACATATAAACAAATTATAAACCAAGTATGGGTGTTGGAATCAAGCATTGATTCTAGAAAATGGAAACATGATTTAAATATAAATTCTGAAAAGAAATATATAATTGCTGGGTTATTGGCAGTTAATAAAATACGATTACATCATTTGAATCTTGTTTTAGTAATCATTAACTTTTGAAAAGAAACGAGAACATAATTCATTATACAAAGCCTATTTGAAGACAATATATATGTTTTCGGTTTCAATCTCAGTTTTAGAGCAAATGCAGTCTCTGCATGGTCAGCTGAGACCTAAATTTTACTATTGTATCATGATTCCTTTGACTAACTTACTATATTTTAGTACTTATTTTAAATTCAGTTTATTTTATTCACTGATTATATTCGCTGATTTTAAGCGCTTTGGGCAAAAGGTGAATATATATAGCGCTATATAAATAAAAGCATTATTATGATTATGATCATGATCATGATTTTGATTATGATTTTGATTATGATTATGATTATGATTTTGATTATGATTATGATTTTGATTATGATTATGATTTTGATTATGATTATGATTTTGATTATGATTTTGATTATGATTATGATTATGATTATGGTTATGATTATGATTATGATTATGGTTATGGTTATGATTTTGATTTTGATTGTGATTGTGATTATGATTTTGATTATGATTATGATTATGGTTATGATTATGATTATGATTATGATTATGGTTATGATTATGATTATGATTATGGTTATGGTTATGATTTTGATTATGATTGTGATTATGATTTTGATTAT
>JAOCNB020194517.1:0-17132 GCA_026546465.2 Palythoa caribaeorum | reverse complement strand
CAGATCTCTACTCCTCCTCCATCTCCACTATACCAGATCTCTACTCCTCCTCCATCTACTGTACATGTATATTGTTACAATGTAACTCAAAATTAAATGGTATGTTAGCTTTAATTCTTTTCTGAGATACGTTTTATCTCGTCGTTCCGAAACAATTTTTTTATTCCGCTTATAAGCCCACCCGGATATAAGCCCCCCCGTTTCTAAGCCCACCCAAAACCCCTTATGAAGTTATATAAGCCCAGGGCTTATAAGTAGGATTTAATATATAGCACGGATAAGCTGCTTGAATGCGGTGCGTTAAAAAATATTAACTACAAAAGACTGATATAAGGCCAAAACCCACTCTCTTGCCGCAAAGACAACATTAAACAATCTCTTAAGCTTCAAAGTATGTTTATTTCTAATTTATTTTACTATTTGAGTATTTCTTTACGATCTACGGCAAAAATTTAAAATTTTTATACAGTCTTAAATTTTCTGTCGAGTTCGGAGTGAGGATTTGGAGTCGGAGTGAATTTTACGAATTCGGAGTGAGTTTAAGAATTAGGAGCGTACTCGTGGGCTACCATATTCTTCATTATCATCATTATCATTATCATCATCATCATCATCATCATCATCATCAACAACAACAATATTATCATCATCATCATCATCAATATGATCATTATCATCATCATCATCAACATCACCATCATCGTCATCAACAACAACAACATTATCATCATCAGTTATCACCGTCATTATCATTATCATCATCATCTTCAATTATGATATGATCATTATCATCATCATCAGTCAACTTTATTATAAAGGCCAAAAAAATATCTGTGGTTACCTTCACATCACGTTGTCAAAAAAGTAGGTTCGGTCGGTCGGATTAGTATTTTATTTTATTTCATTTTAACATTTTATTTGTTTTATTTAATTTTTATCAAAATACTATCACTGGAGTTTGTGCTTATGTTTTCTGCCCATTTGTTATGTTAATAACTAATCTAACATAACCCTTCCAACATTTAACTCAAAAGATTTCACATTAACAACATAGTTCATAACACAACAGCATAATAATATGACAAAGAAGCAACACAACATAGTAGTTTCGGCCCTTTGCCTTTGGTGATAAAAAAACTAGGGTTAATGCGATTATGGGAATCACAGATAATTTTTTGTTTGGCCCAGTAGTAAAAAATCATTTTAAGGTCAGTACTTATAAAGTTTTAAAGTTTTACTGCCACGTTTTCATTTAAAATGACCAAAGAACGAGATCAAGCACGACGCTGCAGGCAATCGAACTGGCTGACAAAAAAGAAAATCCAAATTTATTCCTCTAGCTTTAACACAGCCTATGAAAGCAGTTGTATTTAAACGGTCCCTGAAATTTCGAAGTGCTTACAAAATATGGCCCTTCAGAAATAGTTGTTCAAACACAGCTCTCTCAAAAGTAAAAATGCGTACCAAAATTTCGGCCGTGCACACTTTTACCATTTGCTATTCCTGATGATAATCACTACATACAAAAATTCCTAATTCAATTATCAATATCCGTTAACAAAATCTCAAAATTATGATTGTCAACTGTAAAAAAAACAACACAGTTGTTGTAGTTAACTGAAAAAACTCACCTCAATTTCAAAGTATTTGAATTTTTTTTTCGTGTAACTCTGTCTCTTTTACAAGTGTCATTTTGAGTTTCGTTTTGTCTGGCCACAAGTTCACACGTGAAAGGTCACACACACATCGGCCACGTGTTCGATTTGAAAAAGGAGTCGAACATGTTCTGTTGAATAAATATTTGCTCTGAAAATCTTTTAAATTTTGCGGCACTCAAACTTTGACCTGATGAGACAACGTGTTGGGGATCCTATGCTATATAAAGAACTTAAGAAAACTGCGAGAGATACACACGGATGTTTCTTGCAACAAAACCGTGTTTCTTTATTTAGCGTTTCGAGTTTTTCAAATGAATTTTATTGTAGACAACAACGCATTTGTGATTTCAGTCTTAATATCAAATGTATTCTTAAATAAGCTTGTTCATCTTTTCAACCTCCTTCCTTCCTGAATTCTATATATGCCGTCTTTGAGAAAACTGAACCGCTCGAGGCGATAACTCGTTTCATTCAGGTGAAAACAAAGTGTTTAGAAAAGAAAAAAAGTTCTGCGAAGTTACAGGAACAGATTGTCTTTTAATAATTTGTTCATTGCTCTGAACAGCTGTTTACTCGCGGCGTTTTCCACCGTCACTTGAGTTCAGTAGATAATCGAATCCTTGCATTCATCCATAGTAACTACGATTCATCTAAGTGACAAGCTGGAACGAACAAAACACTGTTTGCGACAACAGTGATAAATGTACAAACTGTTTTATTTAAAACTATAAAAGTAAAATAATAAATCACTATGATTTCTAAAAAGTGATGAAAAAAGTTCATTTTTATTTAAACTAATGTTTTGTATAAATTACAACAAAAAAATATTTACAAAGCATCGTTTTTACACATTGAAAATAAAGCTGTATATATAAAGCAATAATATACATATTTTTGAAATAGATGGCTGCAGAAATCTCGGTTACCAAAAACTTGTTGCATCTCCAAAAACGATAAACTGTGTTACTAGGTAACAATGGCAGCTGATTGCAATGGCGATATACCAACCAGTGTCTATCAACCTTACCCATTTATAATCATAAAGACGTCCGTAAACTTTGCTGTATATCCAATTTGCTCGGACTGTAAGCTGGGAAACTGTACATCCAGGGCATGGCAACGCTCTCGCAAATTAGACATGGTTGGAAAAATGTAAACTTCCTACTTTAGCACAACAAGATTAACAGGGAAGAACATAATCACACTAGCTTAAATACACATGATATATTTTTTTAAAATTGTATTCAGTGCGCCACGCCGTATTTTACTTCTTCGACATAAACCAATTAATTAAGTAGAAGTATTGAAACTGAAACTGAAAGTTGGAGACTTAAGTAAAGTCACTATACAACAACATTGTGCCACGTCAAGTCTCAAGATGATTAATAATCCACTCCTTATTAACGTTAGCCTGCGAACAGGATTCTCATTCGATTTATTTGACAACTTTGGTTGCAAATGTTGCTCTATTTACACGTTTAAACTTTATTAGCTGTTCAAAGCAATAAGATATACCTCATTTGTGAGTTTTTTCGCGCATAATTTGTAGGGAATTAACAAACCAAGCGAAATTTAAAACGCGAAAAAATGAAAACTTGCCAAACGGATGAACACCCGAGACGTTGGTTGGTTATTTTTCATTTTATAAAATTATCCTCTTTTTCCATTTTGCCTTACGGAAATCGGGAAACTGAAACCTCCCGATACGCAAAAACAAGTACAATAAAGTGGTCATCATGTAGTCACGGCCTATCAAGGCTAAAACTTTTGAAAAAGTTAAAGTTTTGCATCAAAGTTTTTATTTTACAAAATTTAAAGAGTTTTAAATAAAAGTATATTTAAAAACGTCAAGAATAAAAAATAAATGGTTTCTTTGCAACAAAAAAAGTAAAATTTGTTCGTTGATGCACAACCTTTGTTCTTATTAAAGTCCATAGACCCGCGTAAATACCGATTTAATCGAAAATTGAATGTTTAAGATCACTTTTATTGAAAACCTTAAAAGGACCATTCATTTGCTGACCGGCGCAAAAAAGAATTTGATCGAAAATTGAATGCTCTAAGACCGCTTTCGCTGAAAACCTCAAAAGGACCATCCATTTGCCTTGTTTGAAGACTACAAAGCTACAAACGCGACGTTCGCCTCGATGTGTCATCTTCGATAGACTGGGGTTGAGTCCAGAAAGGCCATTTCAGATCCTGCGCTAATCACGTGGTTACGTTTGGCGAGAGACTGGGGGTAAGTATCAAAAGGTACAGTTCACGGTGATACCAATTTTACGCTCACCACGTGGCCATGTATACGCCGGTGAGACTTTTTTACAACTTGTGACGTATACCTTTGGGCTGTAAGTACCTGGTCCGGGAACAGGTTCTGTAAAACAGTTGAAAAAATTAAAACCAATCAGTACTTAGTAAACGGTAGCGTGTATGGCGCAGTGCAAAGATCTCTGTCTTCTAATCACAAGGTCCCAAGTTCAAACCCTGGCTCAGCCAAGTGTTGAACATTTGTGTGACCTTCTTTTCCGCCAAAGTTCACTCAGCTTTCCATCCTCCCGAGGTCGATAAAATGAGTACCAGCTTCTAATGGGGGCTAACCTGCGATGGATTGGTGTCCAATCCAGGGGGAGTCTATGACTCATCTGCTTAAAACACTACAGAAACCAGAGATAAGCACCAGAAAAGCTGCAACGGGCCACTTAAGTTCGTAAATGGATTTAGCTTAGTAATGGTAATTGGACTGAGTGGAGTCCAATTTGGTCTGTTATCATTACGTGTGATTAACAAAATTGGCTGAGCGCGAAACGCGAATCCAATTTGTTTAATCACAAGTAATGATAACAGACAGAATTGGACGAACACAAAGTTCTATTACCAATTTATTATAATAAATACAATTTCTGAAAACTAAACTGAAAGACAAAATCTTTGCAGATAAAAACACATTTTACTAATTTTCTTAGCATTTGTAATGGTAATGGCACTGAGTGGAGTCCATTTCTGTCTGTTATCACTACTTGTTGCTGATTGGTCAGAAATCCTGAAGCTGGGATTGTGATTGGTTCATTCAACTGTCCCAATAACAGGTAGCCAATAATAAGTAGCCGATAAAAGAGTTTTGTTATTGGATAGTTTTCCAAGGCGATTAGGGAAAAATTGAGTTCAGAATGGGCCAATCAGATTTGAGGAAATTGTAATTATTACAATAAGTACTTTAATAGCAACAAAGGACTATATAGTGTTTCCACACAATCCCCAGAGACGCCAAAAACAAAAGACGGGGCAGCCATGTTGGTATTATAAACAAAATAAATCATCAAAATTTTCTTGTGCAATGTCCACCAACATGGCCACTATGATGTCAGGTGCAAACGCTCTGTAAGGATGAACAAGTAATTATAAAAAATATCACAAAGCATAATATTAATATAATAAGCACTGGCTGGGCTTTATATTAATTTGAAGGGCAACAAAAAGAAACTGTGAAATGTTTCTCAAGAAAGTATTCTAAGAACCTCGTTGGTCAATAACTGCCAAAAGAAACGTTGAATAGTAAGCAACACCCAGAGGGATTTTGAGTGTAGAACTAGGATCGTGAATGTCTTCATTTACATAACATCAACACTGTTTCATTGTCATTATGCAGGAAGTGTTTCCACCAACAGCATAAATTTTGAAGTGTTAGTTTTCTAGAGGGACGAAAACTGGGAAATCCATTGAATCAGACTAAGATGGAAAAATCTGAGCTATCGTGCAAAGCTATGATGTTCAGTATTGGAATGAATGACTGATGATCACTACACCAACCAACCTAAAAATCATTGATGATCTTTATTTTTATGGTAGAATCCTAAATGGATAACAGTCTGTTTGGTGCTGTGGTAAGATCTCTACCTTCCAACCAGGGCCCGGTTGTTCAAACATTGATTAGCATAATCCTGGATTAGTGAAAAATTGAACAGCAGAAATTTGAGGGCCTGCTTGTGAAAGTTATTTTTTTTCTTGACAGCGTCACTATATATTAATAAACCTTTTGTCAGGTGAGGTTTGAGTTTAAACTATCGGCCATAATGTACTGAAACAAAATAGCTGGTTAAATTTTAACCCAGGATTAGAGCTAATTGGCTTTTGAACAACCGGCCCCAGACGTCCAAGGTTGAACCCTGTCTCAGCCAAGTGTTGAACATATTTGTGTGACCTCCTTACCATTAAAGTTGAAACAGCTTTTCATCATTACAAGGTTAGTAAAGGAGTACAAGCTTCTGCTTGGAGCTAACCTGTGACGGATTAGTGTCCCATCAATCCAGAGGAAGTGAATTACTTTCATTCACTAGTACTTAACTGTCACCACATAGATAAGTGCTGGCTCCAATGGGCTATTTATATTAGGCTCATAAAAGGATGTACCTAGCCTAAATGGACACCCACCTTTTGCTGACCACAATGCTGTCCCACCTCTCCTTCCTTGCTGAATTGTGTATGATGGAAATTTTGTCAAGATTCCCTGCTTACTTCTATCGTAGTCATACTGGTTTGGGGCAGGTTCGTTTTCTGATCCTTTCTTACTTATAATAAATTCTTTTCGTTTGCCCATTGAATGAGAGGGTGACTGTGGGAGGGTGGCTTGTGGAGTGCCAATAGCTTTGATGGTTTTATAACATGCTGGTGAAGGCCATGGCTCCTGACAAAACCGAAAATATTAATAATATAAGTATATATTATATATGAACTCAAACAGCCATTTCCAAGGGGGTTGATTGGTATGAATGGTGACTCCCTTTGATATTGTACAAAGTTATTTAATCTACATTAACTCACTTGTAAGTTCGGCACATGTGTGCCAATTGTAACTTGTAGCCACTATACTGAGCACTATGGCCACATGGGTAGTGAGTTTTACCCACTATGTGGTCATTGTGACAGACATTGGCACACATGTGCTGAACTTCTGAGTTTACAATTTCTCTGCCACATCCCACTGTAAGCATTACTCACCCTTGATTCCCGGAAAAAGGCAAGCTAAGCCCATCCCCTCTCTACCCCCTGCCAGCAACACACTTGACAATTTAATACTTGGCCATTGCTTACCCTAACATCAAACTTAGTTCTCAGTGTCCAGATGTCAGGACTTGCAAACCACTGCTTTCCCCAGGATACTCGGTCACCACCAACATCTGACAAAAAACAGGTGTTGATCAGCTAGTATGGCATCTTTATTTGTGAATTGTGACATTACTCAATTACATTCTAGTACTGAGCTAAGCTAAGCTAAATTCTTTTACGAGCCTAGGTGGCCCTTTGGAGCTGGTGCTTATCTCCGGTTTCTGTAGTTTTAAATGGAGAGTCATTGACTCCTGCTGGACAGGTCACTTATTCATTACTGGTTAGCTTTCAGCAGAAGCTGGTTCTCATTTTACCATCATGCAATTTTGTAAGGATGGAAAGCTGAGTCAACTTTAATTTGGTGGAAAAGAAGGTCACACAAAAATGTTCAGCAACTCAACTGAGCCTGCAGGATTTGAACCAGAGAATTTGTGGGTAGAAAATTCCCTATTCAATGCATCCTACAGTATTTTTATCTGGGTAAACAGGATATCAATTACACAATTTTCCTTTCTCTGTAAAAGTGACTGATCAATCTACAAGCTAAAATTTCTGTCAAAAACTAAGATGATTACAGTATGTACCTTTCTCTGGCTGTGTTTTTGGTCTCATTGTAAAAGCTGGTGACTTGTTTTCCCAGGGAAGCACTTTGGGAGGGTCATATGAGGTAGGTTTGGGTCCAGACAGGTCAAACTTTAATGGGGGCCTTGACTGAATACATTGCTCAAGAGCTGAAGGATTTAATTTTGACAAAAAAACAAGATTAACAAACTTTTAATATTTAATCTAATAAAATCAAAAGATCAAGTAATAACAACAGTCATAGAGCAAGCGGTAAAATTCTGGTGAGCAATTTTTTCTTAGGTACTGTAACCACAGGTGCCTATTGGAAGTAATCTGTTTCTGGCAGTTTAGAGCAGCATTCAGACATTGGAACCTCACTGTCAACCCACCTCGCTCACATAAAAACCCCGGCATTGACATTAATTTGCTCTAAGCCGTTTCCCATATAGATGCAAATCGTTGCAAAGAGTCTCTTGAAAATAGTTTGCGGAGGGATGTTTGCAAGCCAACACAAATGCTTTGCAATGACATTCCCATATCACCTGTTTGCTGTTGTCACTCCCATTGGTCGCAGACCTGCCGTAAAGACAGAAAAATTTCTATCTTTACGGCTTGCTTGCGATTGTCGCATCTTGTCTGGAACAAATGGCAAAATGTATTCCTATTAACGCAAATGATTTGTGTTGGCTTGCAGTTACATCCCTCTGCAAACTTTTGGAGACTCTGCAATGTTTGACGTTTCACGTCTATATGGGAAACAGGTTTAATTTCTGTCTTCCTGTGAAATAATTTTTTAAATGTGTTTTGAAACAAATAAAATATATATAAGTAAGCAGCATAACTATATGCTTACTGCGAAAAATTTCCATACTCCTGATGATGACTTTAGTCGAAAACCGTTAGAGTTTTAAACCTTTCTTAATACACACAATTTAGCCTTATAAATTTTATACATATTAATATAATTTATGACATCACCACACATGTTTACAATATATTCATTTCTTTGCTTGAGATCGTAATTGTTGTGTCTAGTACTGACCCAATCCCAGCAACTTGCATTTTTGAGTTTGAGTGAAGGGCTAACAACAGGTCAATTCAAAATGCAGGAAAAGTTTTTCAGAGAGCCAACTTTAAAATATAATTACTTCCACGGTAGCTCTAGAATTCGCTCCTTCATTCGCGCTGAACAAATACTAAAGGATAAACATTTACTGTTTATACTTACAAGTTATATTTGCGTCGGTATCTTTATATTTGATTCTGGTACTTGGTTGTTTTTTGGCTTGTTTTGAGTTCTTTCTTCTGCACAAAGAAATTTGAAAACAAACACGATTTCCGCTAACCCTCATTTCTTCATTGCCCATCCGCCAAACTGTTGTATAATGGGCTACACAAACTTCAAAGTTCGATTCATAAACTGCAATCTAATTTACGTAAAAACCTTTACCTACCTTTCACAAAGAGAGACTGTAGCAAGCCGGATCGCTGCTTTATTTGGAAATGTTGAGTGTGATTTATAGCCCTCTTCCAAGACAGTTTGTGGAAATCTTGTAACTCTCAAAGGAGCTGCAACAAGCGAGTACGACAACTTCGCGTTCGACCTTTCGTTGGTCGTTGAAAAACACTGAAAAGACATTTATCACCTTTTGGCTGCAGTGGGCATAGTTTGATAAGGCCAATACAACAATTGGCGTATAATTTTTATGGTTACAAGCCAAACATGCTTGTTATAGACTCCTACTATGCTCTTTGCAAGAACAGACAACAAGCTGTTTCCATGCACAATGCAGGTCACGTGACGAAGTGTTAATCCGGGAAAGGTTGGTCGTTTTAGGCCTTCCAGGGTCCAGACAGACCAACTTCGATTTCCTTGATGAAGGTGTTTTCGCGAAAAAATTACTGCTTACATACAGACAATGATAACTTGTTTTCGCTCCACTAGCACTTGGTCCAACTCTGATACGATAATAAAAAATTGCAAAACACGTTTTTCTTTTAGTGTCCTACAGGTAATCGAATTGGGCCGAGTTCAATTTGGGAAAAATCACGCATCGTTTGGCCAGTTCAGTTGACGTTTTCTCGCCTAGCGCCTGGAGGCTAGGCTCAGCCCGAGCTTGATCTTAAATTGTTCTTACAACAAAAGCATGTAGCGGTATTCATTATAAACAAGCAAACCTTTAAGTACCCAGAAAACAATTAGACCGTGGGCATTGCCTCAGTTATTATAGAGGCCCTATTAGGGGTTTCCGGGATACGGGGATATTTGAGTAAAAAATTACCGGGATACGGGATCTTTGAAGAGAAAATAACCGGTATCTGGGATATCCGCATACCAATTTCTGGGATACAGAATACGAAATCAAGGTGATATCTAATCTCAAGGGGCAGGAAATAAAGCGAAAATCTTGTGCCCAACTGGCTTTATGTCCTCTACTTTGGTCTCCAATTGACTACTTCTCGCACGCGGCAACTGATTTTCCTGCAAAAATTTTCCTGCAAAAATCAGAATTACCGGAATATGGGATATGAAGATCTCCTCCCCACCCTCACCCCCTCCTTCCCCCTAATAGGGCCTCGTTACATTTTTCTGGCTACATCCTTGAATGCCGCCTGCGACATTTACAATTTTAAAAATTTGTGTGACATACACTGATACAGTACTCACCGACGCAATCAATATTAATTTTTTTAAAAAGGTCGGTTCATCAAGTATTAAATGACCGTATATTTTTTTGCCCAGATTTTAGCGAGATTTCGTGTTATTTTACTGTTTAATGCAACAATTTTGAATAATATTCGCATTCATCCATGAAAATATTAAATTCTGAGTTAGAGCAGAACTAGAAATTCATATCGGCTGGAAAGAAATCTATCTTGTTTGTGTTAACAAAAAGATCATCACGTGATCATACGTATTGCACCACAACCCGGGTTTATCGAATGTTAAAAATAACTAAAATATTATAAATCGCCGATTAGAGCGAAAAAGCGACGCCTAACACAATTAAATTTATGATTGCAAACCCTGACATACAAGACGGCAAAAAAGATAATTTTATCAAGTTTCGTCCAACCTCATGGCTAGTCATGCTCACCTTTGTTATATATGTCAATTTCTGCTTTAGGAAAAACAAAAAAAACTTGTGTGTTTCCAGTAACAGACTGTGGCTAATTTTTGCCAACCAACCTTAATAGTAATTTTTTAAAACAATAATTTGTTGATGCTGTGATTTCTTGCAGAGAGAAATGTTTTCAGTGAAATATCAAGTTGAGATTTTTATTTCTTGAAATAATTTCATTTTCAAAAAGTGTGACGATCGCAGAAATAGCCAGCAGTCCAAACCGAAACTTATAAATCGAGTTGTTTTTCTTTCGCACGTAAATAAGGATTCACGATAATTTCAAGTGACCAAAAATTTATGAGTCCAAAAATTTCCCGAAACCTGAAACAAACACGTTGTGCTTTCAAAAGCGATGGATGACGTAATGTAATAAAGTTATTTTGGGATCAGTTTGATCCTAGGTGTTGATTGGCCAACAGAACGTACGTCGCACAAGATCCAATCACATTGGCTGTTAAAGAAGTAAACAGTTCTTGACCTTGCAAAGCTCAGCCATATTTTTTGCTTTGCCAGCCCATTTGAGGACATATAAAAATAGACGTTTTCTTCTCAAAAGCCTGACAACCACAAAGATGGTTAGGCGGGAGGGAAAGAAGTTTGGCTTCCGGTCAGGAGCAACTCTCCGTTCCAAATTTTCATCAAGGTTTGTTGGTAGCGACCGAGTCAATTGGGCGTATTGCAGCTATGATCGTTTCTCTCATCCCAAATACATTTGTACCAAGAAGCTAAAACTTAAGCGTTTGAGACAGCCTCAGGACAGCAAGGAGGGCGTTGTGGTAAAGCATCTCACTAATTTTTATTACCATAAGAAGAAAGACTTCGATAGAATCACGCAGAAAGGATCACTCTTTCACACAATGGACCAAATAGATGGCCTAAGTTATCCTGCAAGAAACGCTGTTGAGGTTGGCTTTGCCGGCGAGATTTATGGAACAGATGACGGTGTTCTGTACTCCCTAGGAAAGCACAAAAGATGGCTGCTACCAAAGTTAATTAAAGAGTGCCTTCAAGATGACTCGTCTGAGAAAGAGGACTCGAGAGTTGTTACAATTAAAAAGCGAGTGCACGCGGTTCATAACAAATGGATGACTAAGAACTGCTTCGAGGTTTTCGACGGAAAAACTGGTAAAGTTCACATGCCAAAAGGCCGAACATATGACTATATGCATAGTATTTATAAAGGAAATAAAGATGTGCAACTTCGATATGAGTTCGGATTGCCCTATGAGCGGAGTAGATGGCCTCACAACCAGCAAACAAAAAGTCGTAGTTTCCCAAGAAAATTCTATGAATACGATTCAATGTATGGCGACTATCATTACTTGGCAGCTAGAAACAAGGCGTACAAGCGAGAATGGTTGGTCAAGTGTGGAGATAAGAAAGAAGTTGGGAAAACAGCTGGGCGAAAGAGAAGGGAGTTGCTTGCCGGCCATGACGAGTTCCCAAGCACCGACTATCGACCTTGCGAGCCAGAGCAAAATGTTAATGTTATCAGCCATCAGAAGTTTGAGCATGCGCGTTTAAATGCTGGTCAAGTTAACCAATCAAACTCCACAAGTGTTGAACTTGCAGATTTACTCGAGGATTCCAACAGAGCTAGACCAAAATTAGTTACAGAGAAAAAAGTTACTGACAACACTGCTGTTCAGGTCAATAAGAATCGTGCAAGTTCAGCATTGTTTACAATGTATGGAAAAGGAAGTGCAGTTGTCGTTGACGAGCCTATGCTGAGACCCAGCATTCCAGACAAGCCCCTGGATGCAGAGCAGATGGTAACAGGCAATATCAATTTAGTGCAGGAACAGCCAGTTCAACCTTTGTCAACAGTGCTGAACACCTCAGAAATCAAACAGAAAGTAGAACTTCAGTTTAGCTGTGACAGCATTACTTCGTCCACTCTCAGGGAGCAATGGAATGAAAATTACCAAGAAGCAAAGAGTGTTCCACGAAAGTTTGCAATTGATGTAACACCGATGATGGATAGCTTTTCCAAAAGACAGCAAAATGTTTATGTCTTGTTTGAGCCACACTATGATGTTGCTAATGAAAAGACCCACGTAAAGACTAAGACCAGCCTTGTAGTTGATGCCAAGTTGGAAACTATTGGAACTGACATGGCAAATCTTGATGAGCTCTTTATTTCTAGACTAGACACTGGAAAGTTATACTGCAGTCTTGAGGATGTGGTTAATTGTGCCATCACTTGCCTTCAGGAGTGGAAGAATTCACTTGATGATGGCGATATTGCAGTTTCACCTACCAAACAAGCAGTGTTTCTCAACAAACCCACACTACCTTTGACCATGCTGAAGGACATATTTAGCTGGCAGTTCAAGTGTTATACTGCCAATGATGCTGTGGTAGAAATGAAGAAAAAGCTGTGTCGAGTGCAGGATACAGGTTATGACTTGTCATTTGAGAGGGAATGTACCGAATGCAGTGAGAACAACTACTGTGGAATATGCTTTGATGAACTGTTTGGTGATCGTCAAGGTATGTTGAATGGTTAAACTTGTGAAATTTGAGAGTCCTCGAATAAGTAGCTGTATTTTTTTTCCAAAAAGCAAATAGGTTTTCAAAAATAATAGTTAAATGCTAATATGCTCCCGTAGAACATTCACTTGATGTATTATTAAACTAATATATATACATTTACTAATTATAAGAATTATTAGTAACTATTAAAAATTGTTGAGCCGAATATAAGTGTTTACTAGTAGGTTCTCTTATATAAATAAAAAAGTTACTGCTTCTCCAGTTAGAAAATTTTTAGAAATTAATCTTAATATGTCTCGATGTTTTGGATATTTCACCATCCTTCTTCATGGGAAGTGATCTAGAAACAATTATAAATGCAAGGAATGTTAACACTTAGTATGTTTTTTTTAAATAGCTTTAAGTTTGTTCAAATTTGCCTCACATTGTTTCCAGATCATTTCCTCTGAAGAAAGTTAGTAAAATATCCTAAACATCAAGACATTTTAAGATCTATTTTTAAAAATTAATAAAATGGAGAAACAGTAAGTTTTTATTTGTATGTAAGAATTTTAATAATGCAAAAACCCAGTTGCAAACAGAAAATTTTAGCAGTTAGTTTCTCATCAAAATGTAGGTTGGGAAGGGTCTTTATATAAATTTTATAATTTTATTTCTCTCAAGTTGGTTTCCATCCAGCCTAAACAAGGCATTAGTAACACAGTAAACGTATGGAAATAAATTGTTTATCCCAACTAATTTTCTAAAAAATTTTCTATTTGTTTACAGAGCTGGATGAAAAATGTGTTGGATTCACTTCTCTGAAGGAGTGCGGGCACGTATTCTGTGACAGCTGTTGGCACATCCACCTGGCCACAAAGATCAGTGAGGGTAATACACATCTGTACTGCCCTGGATATAAGTGCAAAGCAGTTGTGGATGATGTCACCATTATGGCCATAGCGCCAAATATGTACATTAAGTTCCTGGATCGGAGGGCAAACACTCTTCTGGAGACAGATCCATTATGGCAGTGGTGCCCTGGGGATATGTGTAAGCAAGTGATCAAAGCCGAGTGCAGTTCAGCTCTACCAGTTGAGTGTTCCTGTGGTGTGGCATGGTGCTTCAAATGCCAGCAAGAGGCACATTGGCCAGCAACATGTGATCAAGCAAGAAAGTTCCTTGAAATGACCAGGGAGCATGAAGCTCTGTTAGGCAGGAGAGACTGCATAACAAGTGTTCAAGTCAAGAGGTGTCCATTCTGTAAGTATCCAATTGAAAAGAACGAAGGTTGTCCACACATGCACTGCATGATGTGCAAGAAGGACTTCTGCTGGGAATGCTTAAGATCATTTGATGATTTTGATCACTATGACTGTGATAACTCTGAGAGCATGGAAGATGTTTTGCTTTCACTTGGTGTTGGTTCTGAGAGGTATGACAAGTATCTAAAAATTGCATTGTCAAACAGACTTGCCACAAACAGAAATGCCCTCCGCAAAATAAACAAGAGTTTGACAGATCTAAGGAGCACTGTATCAGCTTTCCAATTTCTGGATTCATTCTTCAAACTTGATCGGTCCAGAAAGCCACACTCGACAGTGCACAATCTGCTTGACATGTATGTCCAAAAGGGTGTTCTAGAACAGTACAAATCTGTTACAGAATTCAAACTGCAAGCTCAGTTTGTGTTGGAGGGAGCAGCCAAATTTGTTGGCTTATCAATGAATACCAAATACCTCAGAAAACTTGATGGGGATATTGAAAAATTGGACTATGTGGTGATGAAAATTGAAGAAATCCTGAAAGACCGTCCAAGATTGTGCAGAGATGAGGTCAAGCAACAACTGGATAAGTTGATGCACTGTGGAAGACAAAGTATTTACTCGATTGGTGCAGCTGTGTTTCAAAACTGAGCTGATCCCAATAATAAACTGTTCAGATTGTACATCATTTATATTGACATAACATTCTCTCCAAATTCTAATTTAAGCAAGCAAAATTAATGCTGCATTTTCACAGGCTTTTCCGAAGGCTTTGCTTAGGATTTCGCATTGAACATGAGAGAGAGGTTTACAACATTGTCTCAGACTAAATAATTATTTCTAGTACATCAGGCAAAATCATAGATAATTTGGGTTTGTGTTTTAGCCTGTTAGAATGGTTTTTATTATTACTGGTGAAAATATACACTTACAACTTAATTCATTTGTTTTTATTGTTTTTCATAAGACATTACACTCTAATTATAGAACACTTTGCTACAAAGGGTAATGAAAACCACTCTGAAACTGTAAAATTACAACATAAAATTAAATGTACTATACATAACAATGATAGAAAATGTTGAAATTGGTGGGTGAAACATAACACCCGGGCTAACCAAAAATACAGTTCTTTGTATTTTTGAAGTATTTCTAGCTTAAATAACTAAAAATGTAAACAATTAAAAAAATAAGTTAAAATTATTTTGAATTTTTTCAGTTACATCAGTTTCAAACGTTGATTTAATTCTAACAATACAGTACAGCCCTTGGGAAACACACTAAATTCTGGTGCTATCGTAGATCATCTGTGCGGGATCAAGATGGGCATTGGGACAACACCTCAACAAAATAACAGTCCTGATGCCCGATATACAATATTAATGGTTTAGGAGGTTTTAAATTTGTAATTTCATTGTTCAAGTTGATTTAGAAACATATATGTATGAAATAAAAGTTAAGTATAAATGCAAATAAGAAAGAAAACAGTACCAAATGCTTTGCGATCTGATGAATATATTTTTGAGTTGAAGTTTTGTCAATCAAAATCTTGTTTATTATCTATCATTGTGTCAACTGATCACAATCCCCATGAGCAAGAGATACTAAGGCAGATTTTGTGTTCAGCTTGTCTCACCAGTGTTGAAAAGTGTGGTCTGTTTGAACTATGGCATGTTAATGGCTGACAAAACCAAAGTTTGGTACAACAAAACCTGCCACAGGACATGTAGCAATAGTAATGGCAGTGAAAGACTTAATTTTCCCCTATAAATTGTATTTGGGGTTGTTCAGTTGAATAAAGTTTTTATCTGAAGTCAAGGGTTCAATTTCATATACAAATCCTATTCAAAATATTATAATTTATTTTATATAAAAATGAAATGTATTTATAAATAGTTATAGTTAGTTTTACACACATTAAAGAATTCTGTATATAAAATTAAAACCCTATTTAGCTGTTAGAAAGAACTAATAAAAATAAAGAAGAGTATTCACAAATTGTGCATTTTTTATTGGTTTTAAAAAACAGCTGTGTTACCCTTTAGGAATTAAGGTAATCTGAAGAAGGTCAAGCTGGATGTTAGAAACAGAGGGGATTTGACTCTAAATTTCTAGTTTCTCTTTACACAGACTTCAAATTAATTTTTGATGTTTTTTTCTAAATTTCACTGATGTGTGCACTTTCATGCAATCCTCTGTAAGGCAGTATCAAGTGGAGGAAAGGAGTGGAGTGTAGCTCTCCTGCTTTCCCCCTCACTCAAAGCACAGAAATACATTGATTTTCCTGAGAAAGATGGAAACAAAGAGCATTTCCGAAGCTCCAAATTTGAAAGTTTCAAAGGCAATGCCAGCAGACCTTCCCTTACCAACATGCCTTTGGCATTTTTGGCATTTTTGCTTTGCCTCCCCCCATCTCTATGTACACTCCTGCCCTTTCCTAATTTGAGACCAGTCAGCAGGAATTTAAAACAGAAAGAGTTTGAAATACGATTTCCAGTTTTTCCCCCCATAAGATCAGCATTTTACTTGAAATGGCTTCTAGGTACAGCTTTTGTTAATGTTTATAAAAATTGTAAGTAAGAAAGAAAGGAATGTATGTAAGATATGTTAGTAATGATGGGCTATCATGTGATACCATATTTCCTCTAATAAGTTCCGCCCTCAAATAAACATGTGGCATTTATTTGAATATTGAACAAAAGAAAATAAATATAGTGCAATACAATAATTACCAGCCTTGTTTATTAATTTATAAATGTTTATCAGTGCATCCAATGTTTCTGGTGTATAAACAAACAAAACAATGACAAGAAAAGAAGAGAAAACAAACTGAAATTTATGACATTCACTTTTTACAAGCACTGGGTGGAGTTGTTTAAAACTGTAAGTTTAAAGTTTGAAAGGCACAGACAAAAATCCGCAACATCAAATTTATCTGATTT
>JAOCNB020194124.1:0-17139 GCA_026546465.2 Palythoa caribaeorum | reverse complement strand
ATGAATGAACAAAGTTTAGTTTACCAAATGAATGAACAAAGTTTATTTTACCGAGTGAATGAACAAAGTTTAGTTTAACACAAAACAATTGAAATGGCATCGAGAGGAGAAAATTCGGAGGGGAAAGGAGACAAAAGAGCCAAGAATAAGCGAATCTTGACGGATGAAGAGAAGCTGAGGCAAAGAGAAAGAGAACGGGAAAGGAGGAGAAATGCGACTGAGGAAATGAGGCAAAAAGAAAGAGAGAGAAAGCGAAATGTAAGGCGAAATTTGAGTGAAGAAGACAGAGAGCAAGAGCTCGAAAGACTTAAAGTTTTGAGGCAAAACTCTACAGAAGACGAAAGAGAACAAAAACGGGAGAGACAAAGAGTTATGAGGCAAAACTTTGCGGAAGAGGAAAGAGAGCAAGAGCGCAAAAGGCAACGAGTTGTGAGGCTAAACTTTACGGAAGAGGACAGAGAGCAAGAGCGCAAAAGGAAACGAGTTGTGAGGCTAAACTTTACGGAAGAGGACAGAGAACAAGAGCGCGCAAGGCAAAGAGTTATGAGGCTAAACTTTACGGAAGAGGACAGAGAGCAAGAACGCAAAAGGAAACGAGTAATGAGGCTAAAATTTACGGAAGAAGAGAAGGAACGCGAATGCAAAAGAAAGAGGGACGCAAGACGAAGCTCAGCGGGCCCAGAAAAAGAAAATTCAAGAAAGAGGCTGGCAAGAAGGAGCGCTTCAGAGGAACAGCGAGAGAGAGAGAACATCAGAAAAACTGAATATCGGAGGCAACGGAAAATAACAGGTGAGTTCAATCAATTGTTTTCGCCTTTTTGAAGATATTAACTTAATTTTCTCGGATCCCCTGTGTCCAGCTCGGTAAGCCTGGAGAGAGAGATTTGTTCAATATGGCGCCTTTCGTAAACGATGGCGGGGAAGTGACGAGGTGCACTTCTCACTAGAAATATTCTCGAGAAATTTAGGGTGAAAAGCACACACCAGCTCACGTAAATGGTAAGTTACAATTTTATAAAATGAGTGGCACGAATTTTTCCACTTTGAGCTTCTTCACTATTTAAAATTCTTTCTCGTTCATAGATTATAACAAAAAAAAGACATTCAGTTAACATTGCACGATCAAATCGCCTTAAGTTACAACTTTGCAAGAAGTGCTGCAACTCGCTCATCGAGTGTGATTAAATTAACTGAAATATTATCAGACCAAATACATTTTATTTTGTCATTATTAATCCTTGACAAGAAAATTTTGTATAAAAACCATTGATGTACCCCACTTTAACCCCACTCAGAATGTATTATTATTTTGCTCTATACTGTGTAATAGATAGTAGTTGTTAAAGAACTGAAAACTGCCTACTCAGGAATTATTTTTTAGTTTTCCTGTGCGCTACATGCACATAACAAAGCAAATTACCCAAGACCCCTAGGTTCTGTGCCTAAAATAACGACAAGACTCCTTCATTTTTGGTTTGACACAGAGAGAGGTTTAGTTGAGCTAGAATCCAGTCACTAACAGAATGCCAACCAATGAGGGAATCGGCGAACAACCTCACCCCCAATCTAATGAGGAGTTAAAAATCCCCAAAAGGAAAATAAAATTATTACAAAGACACAAGGAACACAGTGGCTATTGCCGGATTTCATACCGTGAGTGCCTGGGGTGAATCCGATAAAATTATGGCTATCAACACAAGATCTACATGGAAAGAAAGAGCTTGTTGACCCACACAAAATTCCTAAGTTTGGCGCAAAGCAGGCCAGTGCTGAACAAGATACAGCCATTCAAAAACACAAAAAAATCAACAAGAAATGTATGAAATCCGGATGCAAAAACCTTGGAGTTTTTGAGTGGCTGTATCTTGATAAGTATTAAGCCGATTAGCTCCAAAGTTCGGAATGCTGTGAAGGTCAGCATGGTCTTCCTTGCTATGTAGGTCTTGAGTCAAAATTTGTTATATTAAGGGATTCGCCCCAGCCACTCACGGTATGAAATACGGCAATAGCTGAACTATGGAGCAAGCCAACAAAACTAACACGTGTCACATTACAGCTAAATCCCTACCCATGAGGCCTAGTGTAATTAGATATTTTAAGCAGAGCTCAAAATTAGCCCTTTACCAGTAAAAATGCCTGTATGAAAAATAATTTTTTTTGTGCTTTTGCAGCAGCTCAGAGTGCCCAGGAAATCGAGCAAAGTATGGCAATTTCTTACACAGAGAATGCCCAGGAAGAAGGTACAATAGTTGAATTTTATTATTTACATTTTGGCTGATTTGTATAAGGAGGATATGGGATCTGACTGTATAATAGTGCTCAAAAATGATAGCCTCTCAATTTCAAGAGGTACATGAAAAATGAAACAGAGCTAGAAAATCTGGACCTGAACTCTAAAATATGTTTGGCTAATGAGCTACACTGTGTCACTCAAGAACTCACTTTTTTGGCACTAGCTTCCGCGTGGTATTAGTCCAGACCCGGACCCACCATGTGCTCCCAGAAGGGTTGCTATCTCGAGATGAAGAACCTTTCTGGGGACATGCGAAGGGTTCGGATCTGGACTAACGTGGTATACATCATGCTACGGTCTTCGAAAAGTTCACACAGTGACATCGAATCTTAATAGCAATGTATGACATTTCTGCTGCTTTCTATCGTGATATTTCTTGGTTTACTTTTTTTTTGTACTCCCCATAAACATAGACGGGGGTACTCGTCCCTTAGGGTGAAAAATTCACTCAAGGGCTATCCCTTAAGGGTAATCAGGATTTCAGAGCATCTTAGGGGGATCTCATGCACATGTTAGAAGAATAACTTCTGAAATTCTTCTGAAATTGTAGAAAAATTGTCTTCAAGTCACAGTTTTTCCTGAGAACATTATAAAAGCCACCATTCATCTGTAACGTTTGCTATCTTTTAGGGTCAAAAATTGTTTTTGCCACACCCAATTTGCTATCCCTTTAAGGGGTTAAAATCTATTTTCCCAATGAACATCCCGTCTATTTCTAGGGGAGTCCCCCCGGGCATTGCGCCGTGAACTTACAACTCAAAATATCAAATTCCAATTTTATAGTTTTGCTTTGTTCATTTACCTGTATTAATATACCATTTTATCAGAGTGTGGAAGGGTGTTACATGACACTTTCATAACATTGTTTTCCACCTGTTGACTCCCTTTGTGATACAATGGAATAATAGTTTCATTAGTATTTTGTTGATTGTTTACGTAAGTATTACAATTGCTATGAAGAAATTAGTAATGACTGTGTTGGCACTAACATTTTGTAAGTTATGTAACTCCAAACTCCAATATTATTATTATTATTAAGTTCCAACCCTAGAAGGGGCAAAAATCAGGGAAGGGGGGCTAATTATTGCAATTACCGTGCTGTCTATTTTGTGCTTTCAGCAGAAGGTGGAAATACCCAGGAAAGTTGGGAACATGACGTACAGGAACGGGAGAATATACAGGAAGAAGGTAAAAGGAGATTGGATGTTTTTTTGCATTACAGTTGACCCATCACTTACAATAATTTTGAGGCATGAAATGGGAAAAGTTAAAACTGGGTGTGTAAGGTATCAGAGGGCTATTATACTTCTTCTGCTAATAGCAATTATCTTCTTTGTGCATTTCAAATGGCAGAGGTTCAAGAGTTTGAGCTAGTCACTGAGGATGGCCACATTTTTAGCAGTGAGCTTGAACTGAGAGAAGGTAACTTAAAATAATTTTTCAGCAAATACACCACAATAGACCTGTCATTGGCCTTCTGTTTAATGCCTTTGGTGAGGGTGACATGTTCTTTTTTTAACTGAAATATTAAAGGTACAGAGGAAAATGGCACCCAAAAGTAGTGTTCTTTACGAATGAAATGGGCATCTGGATAGGCAGGGTTCCTGTGGTGCTGCCACATGTTTATTTGCTTTTATGAAAAAATGCAGGGACAAAAAACTTTGAACTTTGATTTCCCTCTTTTCCAATTCGGCTCTCTTCCTTCTGCTTAATCGACTGAGACACTTCACTTTGGGTGGGGTTATTGTCACCCCTTCCCCATCTTTAAAATAATAAAAATAATCTTTTAATGGCCTACCCCTTAGGTATATATTATTCCATTCATGTAATATATACAGGATATTGTGTATAAAACAAATTGTTTATGTACTGCATTCGTGCACGATGAAAGGTAAACTGCATATTGCACTAATTAGTTTCCATTTTATTCCCTCAAACAGTAGCAGCTGGAAGAAGTCGAGAAGTTAGGGCATCAATAGGAGATGGGGAGATTTCCAGGAGAACCCTTGAAGAGGAAGAAGGTAACCGTACTGTACAGTGCCCAATTCTTGCATGGATTGTTTGCTAAAATGCCTATAACTTGGCACACTGCTGTCTGAAACTTTTACATTTCCAAAACTTGCTAAGCATCACCAACTCTATCTTCAAGAACAAACTGGTTAATTGTAAAAGCTAACACTCCTTTTTTCCTTACAGTTGAATTTACTCGATAAGGGTTAGGTTCTTTTTTTTTTTTTGGGGGGGGGGGTTCTTTCTCATCTGCTCAAAACCAATATTAAATGTACAGGGAAGCTATAACTAGATAATATTGGATAGTTCACTTAGCTTCCTTGCTCGCCTTTATTATTATTCTTAATTTTCTTTCTACTGATACCTGTACATATGTAAATTTAAGCTAATTCTGTCACTTATACAATGTGCCTGATCATGAGAGCAAAAAAGATGATGATTATTATTAAACTTTGCCAGCTTATTAAATTTGTTGGGCTCATAATGATCATCCTCTTTTTTCTGGATTATAAGAAAATGTCATGCAACACTTACATGTACAAACTCCCATGAAACATCTTCTGTTAACATTTTTTTTGGCTTGTGCAACAGCTGTACTGCAAGTTACTCAAGAGGTTGAACTTGTAGAAGATGGATATAGCAGAGAGGTTGCGCAGGAAGAAGGTAAATATAGACTAGTAATAATTTCCCCTGTACAGTGGGGTAATTCCCTGTTTACATTGCCTGTATCAAGTTGATACCAACTATAGCTGATACAATCCATCTCAAATGAGCCCCCATCTCCAATAATTCCCCTCTTCCTATTTCTGAACAAAAAGACAGGGGTTTTGTATCAATTCTGTTAGGCAGAATGTGGTCATTTCAATGCAAAATGTTCTTATCTTCACTGATTGCTATTATTATGCCACACAAGAAATATAAATGGCATAAATTCAGTGTTTGTAAAATGGGATAAAAAATTTATCATGAAATAAACAATAATGATAAATTAACATTCAGTTGTCTCGCAAAGGGAGTCAACAGTTGCACTGCTGACTTACAAGCGGCATCCTGATCAGATGACACTATATAAGTGATCCAAGTTCCAGTCTACATGTCACCCGATGAAGGCTAGCAGCTTGCAGCCAAAATGCTGTGATCCACCTGTTGACTCCCTTACTGAGACAATTGAAAATTTTTATTATTGTTCAGTGTTTAATTAAATTAGGGTGACATTTCAGATGGAAAAAAAAGTCTGTTATAGTTTGTCACTAACATTTGTAATACTGTATATTATAACACCAGTCTCCAATAAGCCCCGACCCAAGAGGGGTTGAAAATTAAAACAGCCTCCACCCAAGGAAAGGGAAGCTGAGCATTTTACAGTATTGTCTATTTTGTTCTTTTAGAACAAGGCGGAAGTACCCAGGAAAGACAGGAACATGCACATGAACAGGAGGATGTACAGGAAGAAGGTAAAAAGAGATTGTGTGTTATTGCATGGTGATTCAAGCGAGCACTTACTATAGTTTTGAGGCAAAGAGTTAAAACTGGGTGTGTAAGGTATCAGGTCTATTGTATCATTGCAGGGATTAAATCATTCCTTCTAGTAACGATAATCTTCTTTCTGCTTTTCAAATGGCAGGGGGTCATGAATTTGAGGTAATAGCTGAGGATGACCACATTTTTCGCAGAGAGCTTGAGCTGGGAGAAGGTAATTTAGATTTGTCAGTGTGGGACAGGTTTTTTTTTATTGAAGCAAGGTATAGAGGAAAATGGTACCTGTGCTTTAGAGTGAAACAGGTATCTGGATATGCAGACTTCCTGTAGTGGTGCCGCATGCTTATTTTGCTTTCACAAAAACACCTCCAGGGGGCTTAAACCTTGATAGCCATCTTTTTCAAATTTAGTTTTCATCCAGATGCACAATCATTAATAAATACCCTGTATAATAAGCGTCTCCTATCTAAACTGTCCCTAAGCTGGCAAGTTTGTATTGAATGTCAATCAATCAGTCAGTTAGTCAATCAGCCAGTCAATCAATTTTTATTTCTTTACCCATGGAAAATGTCATCCGGTATTAAAAACTCTAAATATTCTATCTAAATTGTTTACTAAGTACTAACTATTCTAGTTACTAATTCCCCATCCCCTAATATTTCAAATACCTATTATGTCCTAATAAGAATGTATAATGATATTTGGTCACTAATAATAGCTATGTATTTGTATATGAATGAAAATAAAAACCTTTCCATGAGATCCATGCCAAATAATAAGAATTTCAAAGAGCACTCGCTAGCCAATGCTCCCTGTCTATAAAGTAATGAACATCCCTTTTTCCTAAAAAGCACACATGAAGTAGAAATAAAATATGTAGAATGCAGTCAATGAATTTATTTGCATTATTGCTTAAATTAACACAGGTATGCGTGTTTTGCCTTGTGCAATTTCCAGTTCCAAGTGACAGTAGTGCTCTTTAATGTTCTTGATCTCTGTGCTTAGGATATCAGCAATTTTCTTTCGACTTATCTTAACATTGTAGCATCCCGGACTTGATAGTCTGCTAAAGCTCTGTCATTTGGGTTATTATAATACAGTTCTAAGAATAAATCAGGGGCACCCAACGGTTGTTTTCGGTAAAATATCTGTTCGGATGGCACTACGAGAACTGACAATTTCGTCCTAGAATTGGATAGAATTTGAAGCTTTAATTTTCGTGTGTAGTTTATACGATCCTCTGAATTTTTCGAATCGGACAAAAACATAAAATCTTACCAAATTCTGGGGTATTTTGGCTACCAAAAAGGTCGCCTAGGATTTTCGGATAGAGTTTTTCCCCTGGCATTTTCGGATGAGCTGATTTTAATCCCTGAAATTTTCGCAATCTGAAACTTTCAGCTACGAAATCCGAACAGATACAAACTTGGTAGGGATTAAAAATACTCAGTTTAAAGCGGTTTGTATACTCAGCAATGTCATATAATGGCATTTTGAGCCATTTCCTACCATTGTCTCGTTGGGTGCCCCTGAATAAATGCCTGTCTCTTTTAAATAGCCTGCTTGCAGGCGGTAGAGGGTGTTTTATCGCGGAAAACCCGGAGTTCGAGGTCTCGCAGACATCATCTTGAATGGAAGCGAAGAGCGGAAAGGATTCTGGGGCGAGAGAGAGACTTGTTTTTCTCCTTCCCAGGATGCTTTTCTCTCTCTCTCTCTCGCCCCAGAATCCTTTTCGCTCTTCGCTTCCATTCAAGATGGCGTCCGCGAGACCTCGAACTCTGGGTTTTCCGCGATAAAACACCCTCTACCGCCTGCAAGCAGGCTACTTTTAAAGGCCTCTTATCTTTTAAACGGCCCCATCGGACCCTTGTAATTTTTTATCAAGCAGCCAAAATTCCGGCCCCACAAAAGTATTTGTTTTGGAAACGTTACATATAAGCAGTTACTCATGAGCAGGCCACCAAGAAATGTTGATGGAAACCTGAGAAATTTAATGTTGTAAGTTCATGGGCCAGGTGAAATCAAATGATCATTTTCCATTTTATTCCCTCAAACAGCAGCAGCTGGGAGTAGTCGAGAAATTAGGGCATCAGTACGAGATGGACAGATTTCCGGGAGAGTCCTTGAAGAGGAAGAAGGTAATAGTATGAGTCTTTTCAAAGTGTGTGTAAATGGAAGTAATACCCGCAGACAGCGTTTGCGTTACCATAACTGAAGTCTGAGCAGCCACGCGAAGTGGTGCTATATTAGTTTTTCATTAACTTATTTTGTCAATGGTGTGGAAATGAGCGAACTTGAGCAATCTGAAGGAAACATTTTTGTCCGAGCCTTTTCTTTTCTCGCCAAATACTACCTTGCCAAATACTATCGTTTTTGTTTTTCTTTGTCTTTGAGTTACGTGATAAAGAATTTGGTTCCTTACTTTGGGTAAGGCGCAGTGTGTGATCTCGTTTGGCGACAAGATCTTGTGCTGAGAGGGATGATACATTGACAGAAAACAATTTAGGTGTTTCTATTTTTGTCTGTAAGCTTCCTATTTAATTGATTACTACTTCGACAAAAACTTAATGTTAGAGACTTTCACACCTCAAGGCTCTGCAATTCACCGATCCCTTTTTTTACTGTAGCTCCGCCCACCATTGCCAAACAATAAGCAGATGTCCCTGAGGGATTCAAAATGTCCGAGCAGCAAACTTGAAATTACAAAATGTTTAGCGAATTATACACCTTCTCTTAACAAAATATCAATATGATATAATATGAGGACAACTTCTAACGCCTCCCTGCGATCGGTGTCTTTTCCATGCTCTTTTCCAACAAAACATTTTTGGCTTGCCCGACGTAGCAACAGTAGCTAGGAGCTAGAACAATGCCGCGGGATCGGTGAATTACTGGTCCATCTGGAAACAAGATTTACACGTCCGTATATCCGGGAACATTTTATGCCTGTATTAATTTCTAAATAGAGGGCCATTTTCATTGGCAGTCAGTGCACATGTATTTTTTTATTGAAAGCTGTCAAAATTGCACGAGCTCGCTTGCCTTTCAGAATTTTTTAACTCAATGAAAAATTTGGAAAAGGATGAGGATATTGGACGACCAAAATTGGAAAGTTGTAGCTTAATTCGGAATTTCACTACAAATGGTGTTACAACTTTCTGCACTGGTATCACAAGTTTACGCTCTGTGTTACGGAAACATTGTAGTGCTCTCAACCATTCTAAATTTAAAATTCTATGCAGGTATACTATGAACTTATTTATTTGTGCCGTTAGGCAATCAACAGCCTCAGCAGCAAATTCTAAGAGACGACAGTGGAGGATCAGAAGATGCTAACCTTGTTGCTAGAGCAAGAGCTGTAGGAATCCAATATGAATATGCACAACCAGGCATTCAGGAGCCTGAAGACGATCGGCAGAAACGACGACGACGTAATCGAACAAAAATATTGAAGGAAGAACGTAGACTGGTTGAAGCGATTGGAGACTTACCCCCGCCACCCCCAGCCGGTTTGAGTCAGCAGGAAGATGATGCGTACCAGGCTATTCGTGCATTTGAGGTCGAGCAAATGACGTATGACTTCGCCTGTTGTGATACATGCAAAGAGAGGCGTTTGCAAAGCACCACGTCAAGGACAAATTGCTGCAGTCGCTGTAAAAGGGACAAACACGAGCCCAAGTTCTGGTCGGACGAAAACAACATGGATCCTGGTGTTGTGCCCGAGGAACTTTCTGGCCTATCAGACGCGGAGCAAATGTTGATAGCAAGGATAGCGCCTGCTATTCACGTGCACATGCTAAAGCATGGAGGTATTGCAGCAAAAGGACACTGTATTGCATTTCCTCAGGCAGTACAAGAACCCGCCACTATTCTCCCTCGTTTACCAGCAGAGGTGGATATAATCAGGGTTAGAAGACAAGGGAGAGATGACACACATAAGGATTTCAGAGTGAGAAGGCGACGGGTTGAAGATGCAATTAGGTGGTTAAAGGACAACAATCCCGCTTATACTGACATAACTATCGATGATGCTCGCATTGAAAGCTTACCCGAGGATGGTGAGCTACCAGACCTGCGCACCGTAGAATTTGATGAGACGCAGCATGCAGATGATCGAGGTCCTGCGGCTGAGCAGCTTGATAGTGGGAGTGTTGACGAAGATGATGAGACAGTTTCAGGAGTATTGCTCCCAGAGCCAGGTGTTAATGTTGAAGAACAAATCCAGTCCGCAGTAAACCGTCTCTTGGTTGATACAAGAGAGCAAGAGGAACGTGAAGAGGCTCGTCGCACAGCGGAGGGGACATTACAAAGACCAGTGATTCCTTGGCCTACTACGGATACAGCACCAGCATCCGAGTTCACTACGCCCTATTTCTTCACTATGGCATTTCCGTGTCTGTTCCCAGTGGGGAAGGGAGATTACCACGTTAATCGGCAAAGAACATGTACATGTCTTCATGAGTGGGCAGAGCATTTGCTGTGGTATCAGGATGGGAGATTTTGCAAGCACAAAGTGTGGAAATTTGTTGTTCATAACATGATCATGAGAAAACGAGCCCTAGAACAAAGTAGATATTTTGTTGACCAGCAGCTGGGAGATCCTCAGATCACTGTGGCGGATTTACAAGAGCGATTTGCAAGGGGAGACACGACAATCGCAAACAAGCTACTGTACTTTGGTGCTAGTCTGCGCGGTACCTCCCAGTATTGGCATCAGCGGCGCAGGGAACTTCGAGCATTGGTGGAATTCATGGTGAATGAGAAGCTTGGATTGCCGTCTTTCTTCATGACCGGGAGCTGTGCCGAGTTCTACTTCCCGCCATTGAGGAGGCTGTTGGAGAAATACATTCTGCAGACAACAGGAGAGGTTGTTAATCTTCGTGAAGACGGCAATGCACGGTTTAAAGCAGTGCAAGAAAACACCCATATCATTGTGTCGTACTTTGACCTTCGCACTCGGTGCTACCACGAGAAGGTGCTGAAACCTGTGTTTGGAATAGGCGACTACTGGTACCGGTATGAATTCGCAAAGTCGCGCGGCCAATTCCACTGGCACCAGCTCAGCTGGAGAGGTGATAGAGAACCACACCAGTTACTTCATGAAGCGAGAGAGGAAGGGTGCAATGATGATGAGTATGTGAGAAGACTGAGCGAATGGGTTGAAGCTAACTTTGCTATGTCTGCTTCACATCCTGCGGGGAGAGATGAGAACGGGGAGCCAAGAAAGGAGTATTGGCCCCCACCGGAAGGTTCTGCCGATCCTGTAGCAGAGGATAGGGATCCATTAGTCAAGATGTTGATGGATGTATCTGATAGCCAGGAGGCAGTACTTGAAGATCATTTGCTGTTGGTCAATAGAGTTGGACTGCACTGCTGTTCGGACTACTGTCTGAGAACACCGCGACACCCTGAGCCTGGACTGCAGCCTGGAGAGCGTGTTTGTCGGATGGAATTTGGCTCAGAATACCACAGAGGGAAAGAGCCCCGCCTTTTGCCTGAGATAATCAAAGATCACAATGGTGCTCCTCGCCTAGAGCTTCCCCGTGACCATCCGCATCTAGTTCAGCATTCAAGGTATCAGCTCCAGTCTTGGAGAGCAAATGGAGATCTTAGTATGATTCTATCCAACTCGCCACCAGATAACCCAAGTGCAGATGAGATCATTGCTGTGATTGACTATGTGTGTGGATATGCCTGTAAGGACAATGAGCCAACTGGTGCAACAACAGACCTATTCCGCGACATGGTAAATACTACCGAAGCACCCGATGAAGCGTCTGGACGATCAGTTTGCGCAAAGTAACTGATGAAGACAGTTGGAAGACGAGACATCAGTGGCCCGGAGGCATCATTTCAACTCTGTGGTTTAGCACTGTGGCGGTGCAGCAGACAGTTTTCCTACTTGTCACTTACGGGATCAAGGCGACTGGAGCGCAACGGTGACACGGCCACTACCAATAGTCCACTGGATAAGTATTTAGCAAGACCGCGAGATGATATGTGCTCTTGGTACGATTTCGCTGCACGAAATGGCAAGGTCCCAGTAGTAAGTGGTGGTTCTACCTACGCTACGTGGCCGTTGAATGAGGACTATTGTCGGACAATGCTCCTGCTACATTCGCCCAGCTGGTTTACCTTACAGGAAGTGAAACCAGATGATGTTTCCTGGAAGTATCGCTTTGAGGAGTTTGTTATGAGTGATGACTGTCCTATGTTTGTCAAGGCTGCTGTGTGGAAAGCTCAGCAATTAGCCGAACATCCACGAGAAGATCGCTATGAAGATGATGACGAGGAAGACGAACCAGACGAAGCAGAGCAGCAACCAGATTGGGTGGATGTTTATGCAGGTCAGAATCAAAGATTTGAAGGAGTAGAAAGTGAATTTCAGTATGATGACGGAGGAGAGCACTATGACTGGACTAGCACTACTGTTCAATTGCCTGACGGGCAAGATGCCAAGAAATGGCTTGAACATAGTATTGAACAGGCCGATGAACGCAACAGAGGGGAAGAAGAGGTAGACCTACCAGATGTGAATCCCTTGACTCTTAACGAGGAGCAAAGATCTATAGCGAGTTTAGTTTTGCACACGCTACACAGGTTTATTGATACACCTGACGAGTACGAACCTCTTCGTCTGATTGTGTCTGGCACTGGTGGAACTGGAAAATCCTATGTGATCAAGTGTTTACAGCGTCTGGTGCGACAGGTTTTCGGTACGAATGACTCGATACAGGTTGTCACGCCAACGGGAAACTCGGCTTACTTGGTGCAAGGCAGTACTGTACATAGGTTTCTCTCGCTTCCAACAGGAGGAAAATCATGCAACGAGCTGACAATCCCTTCAGGACCTGTTTTAGAGAGAATCCAGGATAGGTGCAGACACCTGAAAGTGCTTATTGGAGACGAGCGCTCGATGTTTGGTCGCACTACACTAGGCTGGATGGAGCAGCACGCGCGGTATGGTGTGAACGGAGGAAACTCAGCAGAGGAATCTTGGGGAGGCATCCCAGTTGTTGCAATGATGGGTGATGACGTTCAGTTACCTCCAGTTTGTGACACTCCAGTATATGTACCCGATGCACGTAGTGCCCCGTCTAATCATGGACGACTAGTTTGGACAGATTTCAACACCGCTGTTGAGTTAACCCAGATCGTCAGACAGTCAGCAGCTGAAGTTAGTTTGCGCGATGTTTTAATGTCTATGCGAAGCTATGAAACAACCACAGAACAGGTTAGATGGCTCCAGCAGTTTCAGTGGCACAATTTGTTGAGAACTCATGGCCCCGAGCTGCTTCAGAGGATGGATGACCAAGGTCTGTTTGTGTTCCCAACTCATCGTTTGGAATGGGAAAGAAACAAAAAGAAACTGATCGAGCTCAATAGTATTCCTGGCCACCCAGTAGCGAAGATCAAGGCGATCAATCACGGCAGACATGCACAGAAGGCTGACAGCAACAAGTCAGGTGGCCTTGTGCCCCTATTGTATCTTGCAAGAGAATGCAAGGTTATGCTCGTAGCGAATCTGAAAGCTGAATGGGGCTTGTACAATGGAGCAGTCGGCACCGTAGTAGATGTTGTATACTTGGATGGTCGTAGACCCACTGACGATCCGCCGCCGCAGCCTGATTTTGTATTGGTGCGCTTTAGTGGATACATAGGTCCGCCATTCATGGAAGATGACCCCAGGATTGTACCGATCGTACCTATAACTAGATCAACAGAGTGCGCATGTAGATGTAAACGTGTACAGATCCCACTGCGGTTGGCATGGGGCACTACCATACATAAATGCCAAGGGACGACCGTTGGAGAAGGCGAAGCGTTTAGATATGTTGTGATACATCCTGGCGACCATGCGTTTGAGGCCAAGAATCCCGGAGCATTGTTTGTTGCTCTGTCGAGAGCGAAATCGGCAGGAGGAGAGCAGCGTGATCCTGATTTCGCTTTTCATGAGGATGTGCTGATTAATGATGACAGATTCCGCCCAGTGAACACTGCTACTACTCAGGCGCGGGCTAGGGAAATGGAAAGACTGCATCGCATCGCTGTGGAGTGCCGAAGGAGGGAATCGTTGGCGCCAGCGTATCAAGAGGAGACCTTCCGACAGCTTATAAACTGGGCTCAATCTCGGTTTGATAACTGAGTACTATTAGAATCTGTTGGCATCAAAATAAGAACGGAAGTGTGCAAGTGAAAAGTCGCAGTAAAGAAATATCGAAGGTAATGTTGTAAAATAGAAAACGAGCAGGAAGGGGACCCGAGTAGGAAAACGAAACTTTGATGCAGAGAAGGCCTCAGTTACAGTGGGAGGGGGCACACATGCTTTTTTGCTGATTTTATATACTGTACTCCTTATGCAGACTTGTTGCATATCCTTGCATCAAAAACATCTGATCCCAGCTAAACAACCAGCAACTTGTTATTCTTGCACGGTTGCATGCCTTAGCCTTTTGCTGTTTTGTACGGCTAGTCGGTGGGTATGCTGGAACAGCCAAAGGAGGGCCTGAGGGCGATTGGCTAAGCATGACAAGCAACGTAGGATGTTGTGCTCAGCTTTAGGCTTAGGGATTGCAGCCAAGCAAGAAGCTCATTTGGTATTGCAGTAAACTAGAGATTTTAGTCATCCTCACCTGCCTATGCAATAAGAACATGTCATCACATTTACTCTGGATATGGGGTACAATTATATAATTATAAAAGGAGGTCTATAGCGTGCTCTGCTTCAAGTTTAAGACTAGTGTTTGTGGGCATGTGTGTGTTGCTCACCTCAGAATTCTATTGCTTGTATGGCGAGCCGGTGGTTATGCGGTAGACAGCCAAAGGAGGGCTGTGGGCTCATGGCCATGCATAATAAACACCGTAGTGTTGTGCTCAGAACGAAGCTGAGGGCGGCAATACACGGCAACACCAATACTGTCAGATTTTATAGTGGAAGCAGCAAAGCGCTGAAGGCAATGTATGTAAAAGCGTGATATTGTTTGTTGGTACATCAACTTAACAGACAGAAGCAGAAGTATTCACTCATAAACAATAATTATCGAGAGTGTTTTGAAATTCAGCCGGGGTAGGGAAGGCTGAGATGCTTTTATCAGAAAGTGCTTACGAGCCATAACGTTTTTATGGGCAGGTGAGTATATACCACCAAGACGTTTAGTGCAGAATTTTCACGCTACATTTTAATTTTTGTTTTTGTTGTTTTTGTTTCATATCTGGAGCCAACCGTATATTTGCTTCAACAACCCGACGGAGAAATCTTTTCGAGAATTATATGCAAGTCTTAAATCTGCTAGTTCCAGGTAAATGTAACAGCCACTGTTGTTGTTGTTTCTCGTAACGTAGCATTATGGAGGATCCAGCGATTACTGTCCGGGAAACTAAGCAATTGGTCAAGCTGATGAGATTCTCTACCACTACTTCCTAAAATAAAGATTCGCCACTAATTTGTGTCGTGCTTTTCACTTGTGCAGATAATGGATAATGCCATCCGACGCATTCCAGATATCCTTTATGTCTGGATGACAACTTGAAGATGTAAGTCAAGCGTAGATGAGAAGTTTGGAATTTATTTTTAGGTTAATGTTTTTTTCTTCTGATTTTTTCAGCCACAATATTTACAGTATATGCACCGGCATCTACCACAAAGATGGGTCCTACTGAGCATCAAGTTCTTAAAGTTCAAGTTTGACTAAAGATTGTGGCAATTATTGCAATGTAAGTAATACAGATTTTGTTGCAGAAAATGATCCCCGATCTGTTGTCAGTTGTTGCGTTTTAAAGAAATATAATACTGGATTATTTTCTTTCACCCAAGGATATTGCCTCTATTCTTTTTTTTTACTCTTTTGCTGTTTTGTAAATGCAACCCAAGTTTCAGTCGAATTGACTAATTATAATACATACTAAAACACGCAAATCGATAAAAACACCCGGGAAAAACCTAGACCTTTCTGGCCTTTCAGTGCTCACCCAACGTGCCAGTGATGGTTTGCCTGGCTAATCAACCAAGCACAGGCAACCAGAGGAGCGCAGAAAGACTGGTCACGAGGTGAGTGGCAAGGTCATCAGCGTAAAGGTTTTTTTTTTCTAAATTAAATTGGTAACATGACCCTTCGTGATTCAGGCCCGGTTCGCGAGTTCTAAATATCACGTTACACGTTAAAAAAATGATTACGTTGTGCCGTTGCATTCAGCCCCTGCTCGAAACATGTTTATTGATAAATTTATTTATGTATTTATTCACGCATTCATTTTCTTCTTTTTTGTCCTCTTTTAGGATACTCAAGATTTGATAGGTTGCAAACTAAGGACCATCATAGCTTATACACTTCCTAGATGAATACAGCCTACAAAATCCTTATATCACCAGCTGCAATGTCCTATAACGCAACTGCACTAATTGCTTTTTTATGTCCCGATCCTTGCATATCACCATATATGAGGTTGGGGTTGACCCTGCCACCCAAGTCGAAGGAGAAATTGACTGGTCTTTCACCATCTCAAATGAGAAGTTGAGGAAAATTACGAACTCGTGCTCAATTAGAGACTTTTATCATGCCCAATATCTCAAATACATGGGACATGTTTGCCGGCTGGAAAACTGGGCCCTGCAAAATCAGGTTCTGTTCGACTCCAAGACTCCCAAGAAGATCTGGTCTAATGTCGAATCCGTGTTAGGCATTGACGTCTCTCAAGCTCGGAGGACACTAATGAACAAATCCGAACTCAGTCGTCTGTTAAATTTAAGACTCTCAATACAGACGGTGCCCTAAGGCCGAGCATGGCCAACAAGGGAAAACATGATGATGACGATATCCTTGTCAATATATCGACAAACAGGACTGGACACGAAAGGAGGAAAGTGACTCCGAATAATATGGTCAACTTCATGGCGATATTCACCAAGGAAGGACTATAGGTTTACAAGTAGCAATATTTCGGTTTTAATTCAAACCATCATCAACTGCACTTGTACTTCCTTTATAGACCGATTGCTTTCTACCTCTGCAGCGCGAGAAGCGCTACCGCAGAAGTAGTTTTTATTTGTAACACACAGAGAACTTGACTGAGATTTTATAATCATGATTAGCATCACACCGTGCCCGGCAGGTGGAATAATGTAGGAGCGCAATCCATAGGGCTGGGATTTTTCCCCAAATGTTTTTATTGTAAGCGTTGCGGGTGCGCATTGGGGTTTTTTCATCCTATGGATTCCCGCTTGCTCTTCTTCAGGAACAACACATACTTGCAGTTAAGTCAGGCATCCTTTGTAAACAACTAAGCAAAAGAACGCTTTTAGACACCAAATAAAATAAATTGTTTGCAACTAAGCAAAAGAACACTTTTTAGACACCAAA
>JAOCNB020193670.1:0-17140 GCA_026546465.2 Palythoa caribaeorum | reverse complement strand
CTCAAATTGTTCTTAATTTGTTCTTATTTTTCGGGCGATTTGAGCCTCACTGTTCTTATTAAGTTTGTTCTTAATAACAAAAAAAAGTGTAATGTCCAATTCAGAGGAGTCAACGACTCTCACCCGCTTAGCATCACAGAAACCGGAGATAAGCACCGGCTCCAATTGGCCACTTATAGGCTCGTAAATGGTTTAGCTGATGCTACACTTATCTCGTCAAAAATTGTAAATCATTTCCTCATACAAAACATTTCAGATAAACCGTCAAAATTTTGCCAGCCCCACGACTTACCACGGCTTCCGGAGTCGCTAAGTGCCATTGGAACACCCATAAACTGTGAATATCGACTGTCATACCAGACCAATAATTCTTGACCGGGTAATATGTCTTGTATGGTGCGATAATACACGCAACCGTGGTATTGAAACACAACCATGTTTTGTTCCTTTTTGTGACGGGCGCAATGAACAAAACGCATCCAACTGGAGTTCATTTCATCTTTGCCGTCGAGATAATGGCTGACTTGACCGTCGTGGAAAACCTTGGGAGGTGAAATGAGATTTACGTCATCTTGTGTCTCTCAGTGTTACAGAAATGTTTAAAACTTTACAGTACTTTTCTGGAAAACGTTTGTCTGGTCGACCATGACAACGGAGTCAAAACAAACCCATTTTATGACTGGGCTTACTACAGGTAGATAGTTCAGTAAAATTAGTTATGTTCATTGCCTTAATATGTTGCATGAAAGCGTTTCGAGCATTCGAGCGGAGTACCAACCATTTGCTGTACTGACCAATGATGCTAATGATGGTGTTGGTAATGATGGTGGTGATGGTGATAGTAGTGATGATGATGATAGTGGTGGTGATGGTGATGATGATGATGGTGATGATGATGGTGGTGATGATGATGATGATGATGGTGGTGGTGGTGATGATGATGATGGTGGTGATGGTGGTGGTGGTGATGATGGTGATGATGGTGGTGATGGTGGTGGTGATGGTAATGATGATAGTGGTGGTGATGGTAACGATGGTGATGATGAAAAACTATAATGTCGAATGATAATAACAGCGATTATGATAATGCTCGTGAGGGTGGTGATGGGGATAAAAAGACGATGCACGTGATGGTGGTGATGGCCATGATGATGGTGATGATGAAAAAGATAATGACGATAATGTACATGATGGTGGTGATAGTGCTCGGCGATGATGATTTTGACGACGGTTTTGATGGTGGTGGTGATGATGATGGTGACGGTGGTGGTGAGGGTGATGATGATGGTGGTGGTGATGGTGATGATGATGATGACGGTGATGATGATGATGATGACGGTGATGATGATGATGATGGTTATGGTGACGATGGTGATGGTGGTGATAGTTAAGATGATAATGATGATGGTAACTACGACGACGATGCTAATAAAAATAATGATATATGATGAAGATGATATATGTATTTTTGTGATAATAGATGAAGGATCATCATGACAGTGAGGCTTACCTCCCACATATACTCTGTGTCCGTGTTTGATTTTATGTCCTCCGGCCGCATCAACTTTCCCTCGTAAGGTCCGATCCATGTTCCCGCGGGAATCCGTTTCCTTGCACACACACCGTAGCCCATGCAGGGGATACTTGATGTACACAGACACACTTCGTCCGGGAACTTTAACACAGAACCATTTTCCAAGGGACTGTTTGACTGGCCGGCGCTCACGAGTTTTCTCAGAGAATGTAATGGACCATGCATTGGGCACTCGCCTTCGTGTTTTTCGCTACATATATCACACCCTGTAGAGACATAGGCGTATATAGTTTATGTTCAGATGTCAGTTTGCACAACCTTGGTTTTTTGGACGCTGGTGGATGGCCAACTTTGAGCATGGGTTTCATTTTTTAATCTTATTTTCTTGTAATTTTGACAGGATAATTTTTATGTCAAACTTCTACTCTCGGCACTGTTTTCGAAATAATATTAGATGACGCTCAAAACTGCTTTACATCTATAGATACTTAAAGGTGATCAATAACCTCGTAAGAGATTTAAGTTGTGGTTCGAAAAGGTAATGCAGTGGAAGACGGCTGTCTTTTTTAACACTGTACACGCAAGAACAAAATTTGTTGCTCAGAAGTACACGCAATTTTTTTTATAAGAACAACTTTATAAGAACAATGAGGCTTGAATTTGCAAAAATTTAAGAACAATTTAGGAACAAGCTTGGGCTGAGGCTTGACAACTAGGAAAGGTTTTGTGGTAGAAAATTAACCAAACTTTAGTGACACAGCATAAAACATAAAAAGATTCACTGTAAAGATTGCTCAACAAACAATGAGAGTAGTTCGCCTCTAAGTTCAGCCGTACATTACATGTGTAGGGCAAGGCGTTTCATTTTCCATTACCTTTTTTATTTTGGTTTTTCTCCAATAAAAATCGCTCAGAGAAATAAGAACAATTTAAAAACAAATTGAGGCTGAAGTCGTCAAAAAACTAGGAACAATGAGCCTCGGCACAGTTTATTGGTTCTTATAAAAAACAGTACACGTGTATTACATTAATTTATTTTCATTTATTTTAACCAGTCGATAGAACTTCCGCAATGCTAAGCACCTGTCTCTTAATGACATCACTGCAGTTATCGTTGCTCTTAAAACCAATTTACACTTGTGAATTAAGAGCTAGTAATTACCAGTGGTAATTAGAATGCGGCCAATTTGTGGTTCGGTTTTGTTTTAGTTACTGCGTCGTAGACTTCGCGATTAATCGACTTCTACACGCAAATTTTTTTAGAAGAACAACTTTACAAGAACATGTACAACGAGGCTCAAATTTCCCAAAATTTAAGAATAAGCTCAGGCTGAGGCTTGATAACTAGGAAAGTTTTTGTGGTAAAAAATTGATTAAAACTTAACGATACAGCATAAAACATAAAAAAGATTCACTGTAAAGACTCAGCTCAACAAACAATGAAGGTAGTTAGCCTCTAAATTCAGCAGTGCAATACATGTGTGGTGCAAGGTGTTTCACTTTCCAATAAGAACAAATTATGAACAAATTGAAGCTGAAATCGTCAAAAAATTAAGAACAATGAGCCTCGGCAAAATTTACTAGTTCTTATGAAAATAAAAAGCGTGTAGTCGGCCTAGCATCGACTCTTTACTCGTCCTGCAGAGTCATTAATTACGGAGTTAAAGAAATGAGGACAGCGACGCCAACGGCAAAGAACAATAGCAAACAGAATCAGTGCACGCTGAAATGTATCGAGCTGAGCACCCGCACGTTGTTGTCGCTAGAAACAGAACGTAAAAAGACCTTTTTAAGAGTTCTTTGGACGACGAGGACGTGACAACAAAAATGTTGTCAGTATTTGTTTACCTTTAAGAAGGAACTTTTGCTCTTTTTCTGTTCACAAAGCTGAAGGTGGAGAAAGAAAAATCCTAATGACTTGCAGAGAGGAGTAAAGAGCAAATCAGAGATATTTTTTTCTGAGCTGTCGTCGTTGGCGTAGCCGTCCTAGTTTCTTAAAATCCCTAAAGTCGGACGAGTATCATATCCAGGTATTTTGATTCACCCACCGTTGAATTCTCAATGAACACTCGATTATGAAGCAGCAAAACCACATGAAAATCCGAGTGTTCATTTACATGAAATTAGCACAAGCACAAGTAAAACAACATTTTTCCCGGTATTTTTATGCCTGCTCTCATTTCTGTTTCGCTTGTTTTACCAATGTGAACATTCGTAAAACCAGCATGAACAATAGCATCAGCAGCCACTCGTGCTCGTTCGCAATTTTGTTAAATCTTTTGTCATAACGAGCCCACTTTTTCTCGTGCATATTTTCTGTTTCTTTGTGTTTATCTCGCGTGTGAGCATCCTTTATGCTTGCTCTTGTGCTCATTTTCATTTCGCAAGAGTAAACAAGGCTTTAGTGAAGGGGACGGAGAATTAGGGACCGGTCAGAAAGTGTCTGCTAGGGTAGACGACCAAGGGAATTTTTCAAATTCTAAAAGAAATATTCATGGCCGACCCCATAGCTGCCAGAAGATCTTATGACCCGACTGAAAGTGAAAATATATGCAAGTATCAATTTTCATGCCCCACCCTGATACTTCTATAAAAACCCATCTACACACTTTTTTTTATAAGAACCAATAAATTTTCCCAAGGCTCATTGATCTTAATTTTTTTGGCGATTTCAGCCTCAATTTGCTCTTAAAATTCTTCTTATTTCTACAAGCGGTTTTTATTGAAAAAAACAAAAACAAAATAAAACAAGGTAACTGAAACGCCTTGCGCCATGCACACATGTATTGTATGGCTGAATTTAGAGGCGAACTACCTTCATTGTTTGTTGAGCAGTCTTTATAGTGAATCTTTTTCTGTTTTATGCTGTATCGCTAAGTTTTAGTCAATTTTCTACCACAAAAAGCTTGCTAGTTATCAATCCTCAGCCTGAGCTTGTTCTAAAATTATTCTTAAATTTTGGAAAATCTGAGCCTCGTTGTTGTTATAAAGTTGTTCTTATGAAAAATTGTGTGTACTTCAACTGAGTAACAAATTTTGTTCTTGATGTAGATGATTGTTATTATAATATTTAAGCAATGAAAAACTTCCTTGCATAGCCTGATATAAGTACGATATTTTGTACACCCATATTTCCCTCAGCCCACCTTAGCAGGTACTTTTTCTGACTGGTACCTTGCAAGAAAAAGCGGGCAGGGCGGGAGAAGGGAGGGGGAGCTGGAAATTGTCACAATACCCTTTGTATTATTTGGTTGTACCAGTAAATCTCTGGCAGCTTATAATTGCCTCAAACGTAATGTTCTTTTTTCTTGAAAATAAAACACATTGCCTGGCGCCAACGTGAGGAAAGGTTTTCGAAAAGATCAAATTAAAAACTTAAACAAATACATGAAAAAATTACTTGATTCTGATTGGTCAACAGCAACTGGTGCAATTACTCTGTAATTCTGTGCAAAAATCTGTAGTTCCGTGCAGAAATTTGTAATTTCGTGCAATTACAATCTAAAACAGTTAAATCTGATTGGACAATAAGCAATATAAAGCTAATGAGCGAATCAAAATGCAGAAGATTCTGTGACAACAGATGGCGTATGCCCCGAGTCACAGAGTTTACGCTATCGATTTCATTGCCTTGAATAAGTTATTTTAATTTGACAACGATGAACTTTGGTAAACTTATGAAGTTATTCTTTTCTACTCATTGATGAAAACCGACATTTTGTGAAAGTAGTTCGTGGTCGTTGACCGCCAAGTTTCTCATTTGGAGACAATGTTTTCTTTTTCGAGAAAACCTGCCAAAATTCAGTTGAATCAATGATAAAATCGAAGCGGTGGCTGGCAAGAAACAGCTTTTTCAATCATGCCGCGAGCATTTTTCCTTACATTTTTTTTCATGTATGTGATTAACAAGTACTAATTGTATGTTTTTTGTGTGCAATTAGGGATTTTTCCAGCACTCAAAGGCTACAAACTGAACTCGCTGCGCTCAAAACCATACGATTACCTATACAAATACTGTGACATACCAATATTATGCGCTAGCAATATTTTCGGCCTCAAAACATGAGCGGCGAATTCCCCCACCCCCTCGTCCCAAATTTTTATTTTTACTGCCGAAATTGATCTCGCTTTTAAAGAGATGAAAAAATATATATATTTCAACTTAAAATTTTTAAAGTTTTGTTAAAATCGGTAGAATCATTTGTAAATAAATTTGATTTAAATAAATTCAACTGTTGTCAGTGATATTTGGTGATTTATCTGAAACGTTTTGCATAAGGAAATAGATTTACAAATTTTGACGAGTAAATTGTAACGTGTTTTACTCCCTTTGTGTTGAAACGGAAGTTGATTTGACAGGCAAACGGATTTTAAAAACATTTTAAAACATTTACTTCCTTGAATTTTTATCATAGTTTTAAACTTTAAGTTCTTGATTGATATTTAGAACTGGAATTGTTCAGAAATAAGTTTTAATAATTAAAAATTAATTATTGAAAATCGTAGCTTCACAGTTTCAGTAAAAAAAGGCATTAGATTCAGTAAAGAGAAATGTATGGGAAATTCACAACACGACTTGATGCTTTCTAGTGCAGCTGTATGCGTCATATATTGGCATTAAATTTCTGAGTGAAGTTTAAAGTTTCCAATTCAAAACAAGTAATAGTTTTATGAACAATATTTGTCAATGGATTTCCATACAAATGCTTCTAATTTCAGCCATTTTGGCTACGCGCCAAAATGGCGAAGGAATATTAATCGAAACAAAGCTTCATTACACAAGGAAGTAGCAGTTTCAGACATTAATGTGGTTGGCTTTTGTTTAAAGGACTATTTTATTTGCGTTTTTAATTATTCCAACAGCATAATGAATTAAGAGAGAGATTCAGTCACGCAACGGTAAAATTTATAGGGTCCTTTAACTTTAAAATACAAAAACGAAAATATATATATACTCAAAAGGCGGGGAAATTTAAAGATATATCTTATTACCTTTTTAAAAAGCTACAATTACAAGTAATTTGTATTTGCGTTATTGCGTGAAAAAGTCGGATGTAAAATAAACCATCTGGTTTCAGCAACATAGATTGGAAAAGTGTGAGTTACTCTCGGTATTAAATTAAAATTAAAAACAATTTATACGTGTTATTTTCGAGAATGGTAAGAACCTATCAGTTTCAATATTCCTTAAACATTTTTCAATTTGCAAAAACTTTACATTTACTATTTTAAGCATTAATTAGCTTTAATGCTAGGGCCACATTCTGATTTGCAACATCTCTTCAAACTAATATTGGCATTGAAAACTCGCAGGGATTATTTCGCGTGTTCAATTATATATTTGTATCAACGCGCTGAATTCAATAAACGCTTTTAATCCCATGGCCCCGAAACCAAAAAAGAATCAACGCATTTTAAACAAATTTATTCAAACAGCGAAATCTTATTTATTTCTGAGTTTTTTAGCTTTTACCTTGAATTAAATTATACAAATCTAAGTTTTACACCTGAAAATTTAACCTGTTGTAAAGGTTGGGTAAAAGACGGATTGCAAATTAGAAATAACTTTGTTATGTTACTAAACCATGGCGTCGAAATAATTACCTTCAAACAAATGAAACAAGATTTATTACTCTAACTGAGATAGTTCAGTGAAATCAATTATAGCCGGCGGATCTTTATGAGAAAACATTACTATAGTATTATAGCATCGCAGGGTACACGTGCTTGATAATCATTTATGCAAAGCGGACAAAATATAACTTAGATTTGAGTCTTTAATGGCATTTTCTACCTTACTGTCCAAAAAGTAGAACGAGATTTGTAATTTATTAAAGAAATTTACGATAACGTCTGTTTCACTAATTTGCAATCATATCATTCCTGGCTTTTGCAACTACAGTTTAAATTAGTCTTAACTAATCTTGACATCTTTAAAATGACACCGTACTACAATATTATGAGAAAATGCACAGGACAAAAATACTTACAAGGAACTCCGGTGCTTTCGTCTTCAGCTTGTGACTGTCGCTTTTCGCGCTGTAGCTGCGCTGGGTCTACAAGTTGTATAGGCATATAGCCGTAGAGGTAATTGAATATATCTTCGTGTGTAAAAGAAAACCTCTGTACTGTCTGGACGTTAGAGTCGCTTAAACTTGAAGTATATTTCATTGGAGAAGTACTTTTTCTTCGCTCTGCCATTTTTTGAAGTTTCCTGTTCGAGGAGTGTATCAAAATGCTGGAAAGGAGGCCTCAAAAGCGCCCCAATATCTGCTTCATGGTGAACTTTTCCCAATCCACAACACCTGTCGAACAGTAAAGAAGTCTCTGTGAGTTATGACAAAGTACAAATGAAACTTTGCGAACTCTGAAATTAAACTTTAATTCCTTGCTGAAAAGCGACAGGTGAAATGATTATCCATGTATGCAAATACAAATTGACATTTTCTAAAATTATTCATGTCAACTCAAATGAAGCGTGCCTCGTCACCTGCTTGGAAATTTTAAAATATTTATTCGCAATAAATATCTCGTTCGCGCTGAGCTTCCTGTTGAATGAATGAACGAGGCACACAAATGGGTGTTGACTTGTACGAATTTCGAACAATACGGAACCCGCTTCTTTCAACTGACATAGACACACGAAGCGCGCTGACACATGCATAGTGGCTGTCACTTTGTAGAAAGCCTTTTCAATTTTGAAGACCTCTGCAGAAAAATATCTGAGATGTCTTGATATTTACTTCTTGAGTAAATCTTTGTGAATGTGTCTTTTGCTAGATAAATGTTAGGAAAGGTGTCAAAGGATAACTGATGGATCGGAGGCGATAAATTAGACTACCAAAGTACATTGTTTTAATGGTCAAAGTTAGACTATCACTACAGTTCGGCGGTCATTCTTATTTACAAATCTGGTCACATACAATTCATCTTGCTTGTCCCAAACGAGTTAATCGTTTTGGCCAGAATTTAATAACTGGCACAGGCTATTTATTAATTTCGGAACATGAATATGTAAAAAATATTTCCAATTATAAAATTATATTTTAGTGACTCGGCTTGGTCGACATGTTTTGAATGTGTGAATTTCAAAACGATATAATAGGAAGTATAAAATTATCAAGAAGTTGCAGTGCACCCGCGAAATTTTTTATTCTTTTGGAGCGGACAGGTAAACTAAACCACAACACATAACTTAATATACAAATCAGTATTACCTTACGAAATTCATCGACCTATAACTTATATCGGTTCAAATCAGTGGTGTTTTCTGTACATGTAAGAGTTTTATTACAGTATGTTTTTATCACCTGTATAGACCATAGATGAAATTTCTGGATCTCTAAGACTGCAAAATAATGTCCATCATTTCAAAGTTAATAGGAGGTTAAATTAGCAAAGAGGTGAATATACATATCTGTAGACCGCGAAACGAAGAAGAAATAATTGGAAATAAAGCTTTTTCATTTTACAAGTGAAGATTTCCGCTTTATGCAGAGAGATATGTGATGTTATATCACCGAACTCAAGTAGCCTATAGGATAACTTACCGGCGTCAGTATCAGATGTGAGAAAATCCTTTTATGAGCTCATGGAAATTTTCTTGTGGTTGCTTCTCAAAATGATCAAGACGGAAGATTCCAATTTTACAACGGTTTCTCAAGCACGTGTTTCTTTAAGTCTAAGATTACCTTGCCAGCCATGTGACGGCAAAACAAGTCCAACTGAGATGGTTTACAACCAGCGGTCTTAGCTTTCCTCTTGGCCAAATTTGGTTTGAAGCGACCAGCGTTAGCAGGAACTGATTCAGTTTGCTTCAGTTTACTTGCAGTTTTTGCACCGCAAATGACAGAGCGAAAGATTTTCTATCCGATATAATAAAAGAACATCTGCTTAAGTTTACTTAGGTTGAATATGGCAGTCCTCAATTGAAACTTTGACATGGCATTGTAAAGCGGACAGTTTGTATCTGAAAGAGTTGAGAATCCAAATAGAAAAGGTTTGTCATTCATAATTGATCTAGTATCTGGGTTAAGTGACAAAGAGATTTAATCAACGTGAATTTTAAATTATTAATTTTGTGTATTGAAAATGGCCTTTGTTGTTCGGGGGAAATCTATCAAATATGCATGGCTTAGCCAGAAAGCTTGTCTAAAAGTGTTTTATTATTAAAAGGATGGCATTTTATGGCAAAGAACTATCCCATTATCGAGTCTACAACTATCTTTCCTTTGTAATTTGTGTATAGAATGAAAAAGATACTTTTGAAAAAATTACTAACTATATTTTTTACGGTGTTACGTAGCTCATCCGTAGAACGTAAAAAACTTCGCGCACGCATTTGACTTTTCTAATTTTTCAATAATTCACGACACAAAACAATTTCTTCTCCTAAGACTTCACTTAAATGAATAGTTCGCCGTAGGCCTTCAAACCCCTAGCGTAAACATTTGGCTCCCGAGAATTTGAAATTACTTTGCGGTCAAAGAAATTAAAAGCATTACCGAAAACTTTTTCATTGAACGAAGGGTAGTTTTGGCAAGGCACTTGTATGAATCAGTAATGGAGAATTATGGCACCAGTTAATCAGAGGTTTTATTGCTCTTTCGACTACTTTCGGATTTAGCTGGAACAGGTAGAAACTGTGATAAAATCCTGCTTCACCGTTCACTCGAATAACTTTTTTTCGTAAAGTGTTTTGTGGAGAAAAAATCCTGATGACCGTTACAACGCCAAGTCACTTTCGCTGAGACTTAACGCGTAGCTGGTGGGTGATTAAAGTTTAATTGCGCACAAATAACATAACCAACAGTGTTTTAATTTTGACTTTGACAAATGAAAAATAGAAGACAAGAGCGCTCATTAAAAGATAAAAGACAAAGAGGAAATAGAATTCGGGCGTAAGTAAAGTCTTTTTTAAAAAAATCAACACAGCCCGCTCCGACCTGCGTTATGAACAAGTATATTGCCTGTTGGTTGTGTTGGATTTTCCTGGTAGTGTCTTTGATTTTAGAATTCTGGGAAGAACCGGTAGCCAAATTTCTGTTTAACTTCTGTCGATCATGAAACAAAATAATTATAATTATAAAGTTAAATTTTACTCCGTACAATTCACCTCCGAAACACTAAATTTTTCGAGTGAAAAACTGATATTTATAGGATCGCTTTTCATGCAATATATACTTAAGATATTATCTGTTAAGATCAATAAAGCCAACCGACCCATATATTTCACAATTACTTTTTGATTTTTTTTATTTACTGAAAAAACGAAAATTGTTTGTTTTCATCAGATCAAGAGGAACAAGAAATCACTTCAGTCGCTTAATCGGAGTAATATTTTGTATTAAATCACACAGAGTACGAGCGACGAAAAACTATAGATTCACTTTTATATTGCATTACAAAAAAAAACAATATTTTTTCTAATAGAATATAACCATATAACATGTGTCCTTTCAGTTTTAAACCCGGAAAAAGGTAACAATCTCTCAGGGCAAATTCAGCTTTAATATTTTGCTCTACATAACAAACCTGTTATTAAAACACAAGATTGGATCTCTCTACCATTTTTGGCATATTTGCTGACAGCTTTGTTGTCCAGCTATTGTATGATATATATTCGAAATAATATTAGAATATTTTCAAAGTTGTCAAATAAATGTTTCAAATTTTATTGGTAAATAAATGTTGAAGGTTTTTTTAAACCAAAGATGTGCTATTTATTTGAAGCATTGGCTAAAATTCAATTTTTGGATTACATAGAAATTTTACCAATGAAACCATTGAAAATAATTACTTTACACGCAATTTAAGAATGTTAATTTTGCACACCAAATATTCCATGCTAGGTTATAAATAGAAAAATGCCAATATACTTTAGATGAATACGTGACGGGTCAGATACTAGTGTGCCGGATTCGTTTTGTAATCCATAGGTTGTGTTGGGGTTTATTGCTTCTAGTTTTGTTTATACAAAAACTGTTACGAAAATTGTTTTTTGTTCCAAGTATGGCCAATTGTTCACGTTGCTGCGAAAAGGCGCGAGTCAGTGTGTGTGTGTGTGCGAGCAGCGGCGGCAGGAAGGGGAAATGAGATACAAATTTACTTCCTTAAATTAACAAATTGTTAATCATCGCAGAAAAAATATACCATAGAATGGCACCAAACCGTAGTTTACCCACTTTCCGTTAACGTAAGTAAGTCATTTTGAGTTTTTTTTGAGTAATTTTTTCGGTGGGGGAAGAGGGGTCGGGGGATCAAATTGTTCCCCTTCCCCCACCCCATTAGTTCCGGTTTAATGCTACGGCTTAAAGAAGAATTTCATTGTAACCTGCTGAATTCACCCGCTGGAGAACAGGTTCCTACAAAAACATCCGGTTTCAACTAATCCTTACACGTTTCCCCTCAAAAATGTTTTCCCGCTATAAATATGAAGTTACAGAAAAAAGACAGCAATGCGGCATTTAACGATGAACAGTGATTAGAGAGAAAGTCGCAGCATTGAGACTCTTGAATCTATCAACACAATGGTAAGTGGCAAAATTTAATCGTGAGCAATTACTGCTTTTACTTGGCGGTTAAACTTAAATAAAAACTGTGATATCACCCCTTTGGCCTCCGATTCTTAAAATGTTTTGAGCTCGAGATCTTTTTCATAATTTTTTAGTGACCTTCTTTCCATATCGACTATTTTTGTTGTCTTGATTTACGCTCTAAATACTCAGTAGGTATTCCTGGTCCTTCATGTTCAAGATTATTTTAACCTCAAATGATTCCGTCAGCTAGTAACAGATTTAGCCTTTCGTTTAAACGTTTCGCTCCAATCAAAGATATGAAGGCAAACTATTTGTTGTAACGACTCAATACAACACATCCTTTTATTATAATTTTACTCGAGTTGTAAATGCGACAGGTTTAAGTAAAGATTACCTCGCGCACTTTATACACACATGAGATTCGATTTATGAAACTGGAAACAATTTTACGAGTATAAACAGTACAAACTTAAAAATTTAGTCTGCAACTGCAAGCTTCTCCAACAGAAATAAATATCAAAACTAGGCGAATAACGGCAGACGTAACTAGGGAGTTAATTCAAGCAGTTAGGAAAGAAATGCTGTTTTACAACGGCTATAAAAGCATACGTTTCCAAAATTCTATCTTATTAAGTTTTGCTGCTTAGTTTTTTCAGAAGTGCATGGATTTTTAAGAAAGCAAAAAAAGGGTAAAAAAGTGCGGTCGGTTTTGAAGAGATCAAATTTGCGAAATTGTATGGTATGAGACATTCAAGAAAGTAAAAAGTTCTCCAAAACAGACTTCCCTGAGGTCTGTTTTAAGACATCCTACGCAGGGCCGACAAGGAATACAACGCGCTGACGACGGCCACCAGCCAAAAAAAACTCGCAAGGCGCATGCGCATTTGCGTCGATTTCACAGTTCTCTCCATGCAATTTCAAAGAAGATATCGGAATCAGAAAAACTGCAAAACATGGATGGCAAAACCGTTAATGATTCTTACATTCTTTGTAAAATTTCTGATATTTAAAAATAAGTATTCAAGAACAGTATTTAACATATCTGCCTCATTTTTTCGATTCAGATGAGTTTTATTTTGAAGAGCTCTTTTAAGGCTGGTTTCCACAACCGGTAACGAACCGCCGATAGTGCTGGGACGTGCCGTCGGGACGTTGCTGGTGATTCCAGTCAGTGCTGGTACATTGACTTGGGGTGTGTTCTTTTGGGATGATTCGGACCTGGATCCGGCAATGATCCAAGATCACTCAGATTATGGTGCATCAAAGGAACTGACAATATTAATTTCTTTCCCAGAGCGGATTCATCGGTTCCTTTGATGCGCCATGATCGCAGTGATCTTGGATCATTGATCCTGATCTGGATCATCCCAAAGGAACACACCCCGAGTGATCTTGGATCATTGATCCTGATCCGGATCATCCCAAAGGAACACACCCCGAGTGATCTTGGATCATTGATCGTGATCCGGATCATCCCAAAGGAACACACCCTGAGTGATCTTGGATTATTGATCCTGATCGGGATCATCCCAAAGGAACACACCCTGAGTGATCTTGGATCATTGATCCTGACCCGGATCGCTTCTTGCGAAATCTTTCTCCGATGATAATAGAGTTGCTAATCTCGAGTTTTGTTATGCGGAAGTTAGAACTATCAGGACACTGACATACTGTAAGTGTTGATAAATGTTCAGAAGTTTCAAAAGGATAGATTTTTGTTCATTTCAGATTTTTTTCCCCGTAATTGTCTTTCTAATTACCACGAAAAACATCGAAAAGTAGACTCATTTTTGCAGATTGACAAAATTGCTGACGCCATATGTATGCTCCATTGGAGTTTTGTTCATGATTATTAGCCAATCAGAGCACGCAATTTTCCTTAACTATATTATAATTTTCAATGTAAAAGTGTGCAATGCTACAGTATTGGCTAGAATTGTTCTCGTGATAGTCATTCACAGGGCAAGCATTGATCAGTGAATATAACAGGGTAAATACTGCAGCCACTCAAAAGAGCAACTCTGTTGTATTATTGTGAGTTGCTTTTTGATTGAAATTTAACCTCGGGTTTGTGTTCCAGGGTTCAAAATATGAGGCCAGGCAATGTCCAATTTTCTGTTATTCCCTTACTTCACAAACTTGTTGTACTGCTGAAAAAAGGCCTTTTCTGCTGCCCTGGCGAATAAGGGAAAAAAAAGGAAAATGTGTTCCTGTTCGAGACTTCTCACAAACATTGCCAAGGTTTTCACCAGCCTATGAAGACAAAGAGAAAATATTTTATTTCTTTTATAAAATAATTATCTACAAAGCTTTTTTTGTGTTATGAAAGTACAAATTCTCACAATTTGAAGGAGCCCAATACCTCATTTATGTGCTTCATAGTGCTATGAAAACACACTTGTTGGCCAATCAAAACACATGTACTATCTAAATTAATTTATAATTATTGTTGAATCAGAGGCTATTAGTGAAATTCAATGTTGCTTGGTTATGTGTTGTTGATAAAGATACTTTTTAAATTTTTTCTTGAAGGTTTTGTAAGTCTTGGAAAAAGACACTTGAGTTTTTTTCATATTTTGACGGTTTCATTTTGACTGGTCAGAAACAGACACGTCTGAAGTCAAATTCTCTTTAGCCAGTCAGCATGACCGGCTACTAGCTATGACCTTGACTTTAAAATTTAAGCCACAGGTAATTATTTTATCAACATCTAACTTCTCCTTACATAACCCAAACACGGTAATATAACTGGTAATGAGAAATAAAGAATTGATCAAGTGGAATAAGCTGTGGATGTTGAAAAGTCAAATTCTCCCAAACTGCTTATATAGAATGCATGGAGATCAGTTTGGAGAATTTACCAACACATGTATCGTGCTTGGGGCTTGAAGTTTTAAGTTTTAGTTGAAATGATTTTGAGTTTGTTAGTCATCTGATTATTGTAACTGACCTGTTCTTAGTGGCTATGACTTTGGCTATCTACTGAAAGTTTTAACAGCCGAAGATCTTCCAAAAGAAGAGTCAGAGTTCTTTGAACTGCTAAAGATCTACTTTCCCAATATTTATGATGTCAAGTATTTAATGAAAAGCTGCAAGAGTCTCAAAGGAGGACTGCAGGAAGTTTCAGAACTTTTAGAGGTGGGTACCAATTAATTCAGTCTACTCTGTCACTATTAGGGGGGATTCTTGATTTATGGAAAGTATATACCAAGGCAAAAAACTACAATAGATTATTTCAGTCCTAGACTTAATGCTCCACAGTTTTCAAAAGTATCATTAAATGTTGTACGATGCAGTCTCTCAGTCTTAAAATCAGTGATGTAACTTTTCTACTTTGTTAGTCTAATTTAATTGGAGAGGGCCACAAGTTCTTTAGCCCAGCTATTAAGTGTTACCCTCTGCAAATAAAGACATTTATTATTATTATTAATAATGTGTGGCAATGCACCTGTAATCCTTTGCCAAATGCAAAATCTTAGAAAATCTCATTATAAACGCCATTGTTAACATGAAGTAAAAGAAAAGAGTTATGATCTGTTGGAGTTTCTGGGAATTCCCTATCTAGCCTAAAGTTACCCCTCCCCATGAGAAGGAAAAAGCCCTTTGGTATTTAACTTGAGATCTCATCAACAGCTTGAAAGAATCGGACCTCAACACCAGGCAGGAAGTGACTCGTTACTCACGGGTAGCTCATTTTTCAAGATGAGGGAGGTATGTTTAGTGTATATAAGGTGAATTTAGGGAATTTTATTTGGAAATCGAGGTTTCAAGTGTTTCAATTATTGTCTGTAATTTGGTCAGTCTTGAAGTCAACTAATTTTTTCAATGGTTAATTTGTTTTTATTATTTCATTAATTTATAATTTACATAGATTATAACATTGAATGAGAAGAAATATCATATCCTATATTTATTGTATTGGGGATTCAGAATAAACAGGGGCTGGAAATTTTTGAAAACCGAATAAGTGGGAAGGGGATCTTAATAATCATTATAGGACTAATGATTACAACACAACTATTTCAGGTCTGAACAAACTCATATATCTCTTTCAGTAACATAAAAAACTCCCATTTTGGTTTTGAGAAGAACACTACACACATAAAAAACTTGAGAATAGAAAATCTGAAAATTTAAGAAATGAGGCCGGGTTCCTATGAAGGTCCAGGCGATATGACAGAATTGAAATTTTAATATGCGAGGGGAAGGAGGGAAGTTTAGTTGGCATTTAAGAGTAGGTCACTGGACCCTCACATATCTCCATAGGGTTCATACAGACCTTGAAAGTCCTTAATTCTTACAACCCAAGGCAAATTATCAACCTCCAACTTTTCCTTACATAATTCAAACAAAACAATAGGACTGGTAATGAGAAGCAAGGAATTGATCAAGTGAAATAAGCAGTGGAAGTTGAAATGCCAAATTCTCCTAAACTGTTTATATAGGAAGTATGGAACTCAGTTGGGAGAATTTAACAACACGTCATTGGTCGTGCTCGGGGCTTAAAGGGTTAGTAATAGTTTCTGTCAAAACACCAATGCAACAATCACCATTTTATCTTACATATGAATTTAACATAGCTTTGTTTTAATGGTCAAGATATGATGAAAGCCTCTGGAGACAAGTTGACCTGACAGGTGTGGTTATCAGGGAGCATTTGCTGGGCAAAATACTAACCAGGGGAGTGAGAGTCCTAAGACTTGCTCAAGCCCAGGTAAAATATGGTTTTCAAATTTTTTTGTTTGCAGTGATTACTTATTTAATTTTTGAAAATGTTAATATGGGTATACAGTTTGATCACGAAGATATACTGTACGAGAAGACTTGTCATAGTTATTAAGAAATATTTTGGCCACACTCCAGCAACCATCTTCAGTGAATGGCATGGATCAGTGAATGGCATGGATCAGTGAATGCATACTAAAAATAAATATACATTGATATTAATATGCTAATTAAGGTGGCTGCCTACCTAGGGTTTTTGCAAAAAATACCAAGTAATATTTAGGTGTCACTAAAACGTTTTCAATAACTCATTATCACAAGATAGTCATTCAGTTGTGAACTT